>JAGVVM010018870.1:0-31254 GCA_019149425.1 Psidium friedrichsthalianum | reverse complement strand
ACAAAAAAAAACAAAGGCAAAACGGGCAGAATAAAAATAAAAAAACTTTTCAAAAAAAAAAATTAAAAGTTACTACTATTGTCCACATCAACTATGGCTATACTACATAGGACCGACTAACGTCAACGTCGGACATTTTTCCTGCCAAAATTGGTCCGAAAGGTTAATTGATGAATTATCAAAAGATTCAGGACTAAATTGATTAAATTAAGGTTTAGAATTCTTTTGGTAATTTTCCCGTTCATAATCCGACCTAATGCTAATCTTTAGGGATGGAAAAGTATTGCTCTTCCTTTGCGAAATATAAACGGGAGATTAGAGCATGATGGGAAAAACCCCTTAACAACGCCACTCCATCTGTGATGCTTAGCTGGTAATGTAGACTTTAGCCTCAATTCCATCATCAAATTGATTTGACTTCACTCTAGCTGGCCAATCTCTTATCAAATTACGCAATTGCAAGTGTAACTTTCTTATACGGGCATCGGAACGAATTCTTTTTAGTTCGCCCTTTATCACGATGTTTCCAACAAAGTTCAGAAATTGTGAAAAAATGGCACGAAGAAAATCGATTAAAAGTTGTGCGAACTCTCGATTCACCTATTCATCTTTATGTATACAAATCATTCGAAGATCATCGGTCATGCACGGTTTAGGACGAAGCCACGTGAAGATGCATAGAAGCTTCTTCGACTTTTGATTGATTCCGGATCAATCCATCGAACTCAAACCATGCAACAAGATGCAATCAAAATCCACAACGAAGATAGAAAATTAACATCTGAGCGAAATCTCTTGGCTGTAATTTTAGTATGTGGAACAAAAGTTCCATTGTTTAGTGAGATGCAATCTCTGTTAAAATAGCTCACGCACATTAATTGTACGGTGAAGTTTTGTGCCCATGAAATCTCTATTTCAGCGAAATCTCTTGTAAAATAATTCTATCGAACTTTATAGTGCGTGCTGTTCTGTACCTAAAAAAAGGTGACCCAACAAGACACCTAGGACAGTGTTCATGGGATAAACCCGGTGAGGGGCGTCACTGCATATGACCTGGCTCGTTACGCACATTCCACTCCATCCATAACACCTGACAATCATGCTCTATAGTTTGTTCACCAGAGAGTTGAATAGACCCTGCTCCATCAATGTATGCTCACGAAGCAATCCTTCCACTCAATGGCCGCATCGAGCGATCATCTTTGACGATACCCCTAGGTGACGCACCAATTGTAGGGGTGGTCAAAATGGATCAATTGAAGCAGGAACCGCCTAGACCGGATTGAACCAAAACTATGATTTTAGGTCCGGTTCTGAAGGAACCACACCAATTATTTTTATTTTTTTTTATTTATTCTTAAATGTAAAAATCCGTAGTTTTATTTTTTACATTTTTATAAAAATTTTAATTAAAATGTTAAGATTAAAGTTTGTGTAGCTCACCTACTAATATTCACCGGTTTTCATTGGACCGCTTAAGGAATGGTCCTGTCCATTCCATTCCAAAAATTGAGAAACTGTCCTTTTAGTCCTGTTCTCAATTTGTGGTGGGATTAAGTCGGACCGGGAGCTGATCACTCTTAGTACCGTAGAGAATGTAACTTGACTTGGCTTTCTTTGATGTATTTCTGGTTTTTCACCGGAAAAAAAAAAAACGAAATCTGGTTAACCTCTTGTTGGACCAGGTAATAAAATGAGTAGATTGCCACCAGCCGGCCCACATAAGTGGCCATCTCAACCCAGTAGTTTTCTTTTTCCGAAGCAACTGCCGAATCGACCGAACCTTCCATACAAGAAACGTGGACACAAACAAAAATCGGAAACCTTTTTTTGTGGGTAATCATCGTTTTCATTGGGTCTCCCTGGGTTCCCCTTAGCCATCAACATCCACCGTGTTGGATTTTTCTGCAGCAGGGTTTTTGTGGGGTTTTCTCCATATCTACCCCTGGCCATATAAAACTGGAATTTCATCGAGTTGTACGAGAGAGGGGGAGAGAGGAGAATGGGTTCTCCGAGAAATGGAGCAGAGAGAGAAGAGGACAGAGAAGAGGAAGAAGAGCCAATTCTGAAGGACCAAAACCAGAGGTTTTGCATGTTTCCCATTCGGTATAAGCCGCTCTGGGAGATGTACAAGAAGGCTCAAGCCAGTTTCTGGACTGGTACGTCCCTGCAATTCTCCTTTTTCTGGTAATTCCGTTTGTGGAGGTGTTTTTGAATTTCTTGCTCTGTTTCATCAGGTGTGATTCCTTCTTTCCTATTTTATTGGAGTGATGTACTCATATGCTGTATTATTCTCGGAAATTCTTCGATGTTTTCGAGAATTGCCTTCTGTTTCATTACTTGTGTTTATCCCATGATTCATTCGAATGATATTTGCCTGATTTTGGGAATTTTATTCTGTGTTTATCAGATTCCACTGACTTGTTGCTCGGTACTTTTGGGCGCTCTTGCGTTCTCTGTAAAGGGTACTCTTAAGTTTTTGCCCATTTTTAAGGAAGTCAGCCATTAGTCGGAGGGTGTCAACCGATCAGTCAACATGTAATTTGGCCTGTGTTTTCAATTTATAAAGTGATATTACATGATGGACTATTTAGGGACTTTTTCGTTGCTGATCATGTATGTGTCCTATTTTACTATCAAAGACTTTTGCATTTTTCTTTTTGTGAGAAATGGAGAATGATTGAATAATGAGGTGGAATTTTTTTTGTCATGGAGAAAATATAATTAGAGATGAGGATTGCAGCAAAATTGGAATGACCGATGGTTGTTAATGAATTTGGACAAAACTGTGCAAAGATTTTCAACTGAGTCAAATTCTTTTGTTTTAGCTGTTCTCCATTGTATTGGCGCACGTGTTGAGATCTTAGATGAAAAATTTAAATGCTTTGAAGAACAGATGAATCCTGTACTCATTTTCAAAGGAGTTCTAGAGCATTCATCTTGGTTCAGTGTTATCACAATCTACAATCTTAAGGAAATAAAGGATAAACCTCTCACTTCAGTCTTGCACAGCATTTTTCTTGCTAAGATGCAAGTAGGTTCATATGAGAGTCGATATATATATATTATATATATATTATTTTATTATTGCATCAGATGGACAACGTACCGGTTAATTTTCTAATTTTCATCGTCTGTTCTTGGTTTGCAGCTGAAGAAGTTGATCTGTCTCAGGATTTGCAGCACTGGGAAGCTTTGACAGGCTCGGAGAAGCACTTCATAAGCCATGTGCTGGCATTTTTTGCTGCATCTGATGGTATTGTGTTAGAGAACTTGGCGGCAAGATTTTTAAATGACGTTCAGGCTGCAGAGGTAACCCTTATCAGACGAAGAATCTGATATTCGTTAAAATATTTTGACTTAGATCCTACTGGGGCTTGAATGTACTATTCTTTTATATAGCATTGATATTAATTTGTGAAATGAGATGCTAAAAGAAGGAGATGCACATATGATGAATTATCACTGTGCTCTAAAATAGTGAGGTTGACCATATAAGCCATATGGGATAAGTTTTTTACTCTGCTATCGTCCATCTCTTGATGCAAGAATCCATCTCATTTCTCTTCATTTTCTATATTTTTGTTCCTATCCCATGTTTTTTCCTGTCCTTCACTGGTTGTGGAACACCTGTCATTGGATTGGTTATTGCATTTATCTTCTTCAAATGTCTGGAAGAGTAATTCCTCTCAATACATTTTCAGGCTCGAGCCTTTTATGGATTTCAAATTGCAATGAGAATATACATTCTGGTCTGGTATTATCGGATTGGTTATTTAGTATTATTCAGAGTTATGTAATGTATGCTTATTGTTATGGATATTTTTATGGCATCTTACAGAGATGTACAGCTTACTTCTGGAGACTTATATAAAGGATTCAAGAGAGAAGCACAGATTGTTCAATGCAGTTGAAAACATCCCATGTGTGGCTGATAAGGCTAAATGGACATTATTGGATCCAAAGGTCATGCATGTTTCTTTTGGCAAATTTGGTCTTGGCATTTCTTGCGTATTGAGTGTCCATGGATGTGAGAATAATGTTAAGTTCATTGCTGTAGTTGAATGTTCGTTTTCATTCTTAATTTGCGATTTAGCATTATTCAATCAGAGGTCATTGCTGTGGTTGAATGGTTCCTTTTCATTCTTGATTTTCTGAATTGCAGTTCCTCTTCTTTTGCCGAAAGACTAGTTGCTTTTGCTTGCGTGGAAGGAATTTTTTTCTCAGGGAGGTACTTTTCTTAATATGCACTCGCTCCTCTTGTTATTTAAGTTAGATAGCTTTCAATGTTCAAGTTTTGGAATAACATGGTTTTATTTGCTGGTCGTGACATTTTCCCTTGTTTATCGGCTGCTTTTTTATTCAGCTTCTGCGCAATTTTCTGGCTAAAAAAAGGGGACTGATGCCAGGTCTGACATTTTCAAATGAGCTTATTTCTAGAGATGAGGGCCTCCATTGTGACTTTGCTTGCATTTTGTACAGGTGATTTTGCTTTTCCAGAATCAGTTAAATTAGCTATTGTCAATGAGGAGATAGTTCATTAATGGGCTTCCTTCATGTTATTTGTTGCAGAAGCAACTCCATCAAGAAAAGGTTCATAAAATTGTTCAAGAAGCAGTTGAATAGAGATCCATTTTGTCTGTGAGGCACTCCCATGCGCATTGATTGGCATGAACTCAAGTCTAATGAGCCAGTACATAAAGTTTGTGCCGACCGACTTTTGGTATATTTCCTTTCCTCTTACTGTTTTTTTTTCTATCACTTCCGGTGTGTTTGCATTTTCTGTAACTCATTGATTTGTACTTCAAAAAAATTTCAGGTTGCATTAGGATACCAGAGAAAATATGACGTGGAGAACCCGTTTGAATGGATGGAATTCATATCCTTACAGTGAGTATTGAAGATTAGATGTTTTGGCTTCTTTATTGTCAACCTGGATTTATAAGCTCAGTGATTGATCATCTGATCAGACTAATACTGCTTTTAAGCTTCTAATCTTATCTATAATACGTCCCGTCTTTAGCATGTATATCCTATAAAATAATGAAAAACACTTTATTAGGAACAAAACTCGTTTGCCGACTATAGGGTAGATAGCAATGATTTTCAGTCTCAAGCTAATGCTGAAGCATGCTATCGAATGAGTGATTTCATAGTCAATTCTGGTGGAAGGGATTGTAAACATTAGGAAGACCAAACGTCACAGTCCTATAGGGTGGGTAGCAATCATTTTCAATCTAAAGCTAATGTAGCCATCAATGATGTTTTCAAGGAATATGGATTGATTGGAGGAAAGATTTTGACATTTTTTTTCAGTGTCCTCTTTGTTCATGTCTGATAGTCTTTTTCCCTTTGTTTTGAATCACTTGCTTCTTTGTGAAGTTTTGTTTATCTTGGAGTTGTTTTATGCGAGGATTTTTTTTTCCTGACCACTTTTGGGGTTTGCAGATTGAGCCTTAATAGTTTGAAATCCCTGAATTCAGCCCGACTTCAACTTTGTTAAATCCTTTTTCTTTCTGCTGTGCAGAGGAAAAGCCAACTTCTTCGAGAGACGGGTGGGTGATTATCAAAAGGCGTCTGTTATGTCAAGCCTTCAAGATGGCAGCAAGAACTTTGTCTTCAAGATTGACGAGGACTTCTAAGCATCGGGAAATCGTTAGGGGTTCATTTAGCATAGCAATGCTGAAAATGGGCGTCGTAATTTTTGTTGTCATCACAGTACATAACTTTGTTTAGAGCCTTGCTTCATTAAAAAGTAGCCTTTAGTTATTGGTTCATTACGAGAATTGCCCATTCCTATATCGATTTAGGCCGTCTAAGTCTTTTTCACATGAATCATCATTTTGGCTGCAAGTTGTTGTCAATCTTGGTGTGGGCCTTTGGATGCTTTTGTCATATGTTGGCCAAGTTTTCCAAGGTTTTTTAATGCCGTTGAAGCATTCCAAGGAAGAATCTAAATCATATTTCAACTATGCCCATTGTCTAATAGATTATGGTTCGGAAGGTCATGGGTTGATGATTCAAAGAAATGTGTTCGTGAAAAAGAGATGAACCCGACAATCGTTTTCGATAGTGCCGACATGCTCATCTGGAGTCCTGACTTACTTGCAAAGAGCAAAGCTGTCCCACGAAACGCTTGCGAGGTTTCTTCCTCGTAAAGAAAACAAAACTCATTGTGCAAGCTCTCCGTGAAACTCACGTACTTTTGAAGCCGCAATGAAGTTGACCAGTAGCACTCCTGCAATTTTGTTCGGTGTAGAAATACTTTTCACCTGCAAATCGTCCAAATCGACTTCAGAATTTCAGAATATTGCGAGTAATGTGCATTTCGAATCCGTGCGAGAGTCACATTCTTCGACCGATGAAGGGGGAAAGAGTGACTTGTGAAGGGCAGTGTTATCATGTCATTAGCCATATTTGCAAAATGGTCGACCAGGTGCACTTCAAGTGCCATTCTGCCTGATGTTTATGGCAAGACATAACTATTTCATATGATTCAGTTCGTGAATCGAAGAGCAATCATCCACACATGTCCTAATGTATTTACAGCAAGCGGATGTTCAACGAATGAAACTGCATTGGCAGCGACACAACTCTCCATCTCAACCCAAAAAACGAGCCGTCGCCCTAACAATACAGCATCCAATCACAACCTAGAAAATCACCTTAATAAATAGCTGAGCTCAACAAACAAAACTCAGGAGGTAAAACTGGCGAAGATGATCCATTTTGTTATCAACTTACCAAGCATAAAGTGCAATATATACTTATACATAAAGCAGAGTCGTCATCCATCATTTGATGCACATCCAGCAGGGTCATTGCTATCAGAATCCGCATTCAAGGCAACCAAAGGTGAAACCAAACTGGTAGTCGAGGATGAGGTAGGTGAAATGACGCCACATTTACAAGCATTTGCTGCAACAGATGTCGGAATCACCCCTGAGCTTCCATTGCCTCATGGCTGGTTTCCTCTAGTCTTTGGCCTCATTTCAAATGCCTCTTTCGACAGACGTCAAATCATCCCCTGACTTCCATTGCTGCAACATATACTTCTACATCAAGCAGAGTCATCATCCATCATTTATGCACCTTCGGCAAGGTCAGTGCTATCAGAATCAGCATTCAAGTCAACTTGAGGTGAACCAAACTGGTAGTCGAGGATGAGGTGGGTGAAATGAAACTACCGTTACCGATATTTGCTGCAGAGATGTTGGAATCAGCCCCTGAGCTTCCATTGCTTCACAAGCTGATTTTCTCTTGGCACTTTGGGCTCTTTCAAACACCTCATCCTGTAAATAAAATTTATATTGACGTTTATGCCTACAAAAAATGGACTCTTACCACGAATAGTATAATGTCACAAGGCTTTTTCAACTGGTTAATCCTCTAGGTATCTCCTGAAGTCATAAAGACCAGCTTGAAGGATGACAAGGGATTTCAAAAATATCTGATGCAGATCTACCAATCTCCAAAATTGAGTAGAATGAGTGATTACCACTGCGTTTTTCATACGACCAGGGTATTACCAGCCTTTGTTTATTTTTTGTGCTAGACATAGAGAGAATTTCAATTACTTGATAAAAGGTTTCAATTCTCAACACAGTTGCAGTCAGACTTGTACAGATAATATCTATTTTACATCCTAAAGATATTGAGTACAGCCACTACCCAGATCATGGTAGTTTCTATCCAATTACATACTTCTCATTCTCAATGATGATTCAGCTTCTTATGAAAATGTTCCCAGATAACACCTTTTTCTCTTCATCAAATTAGACTCTTTATGTCGGGAACACCTCTCTGATGACTTGAGACCAATGAGCTTCATAATTAGATTGTATCGAGACAAGATTCATGAGAAAGTACAGGCACATGCTAATTACCTGGAATTCTTGCACTTGCTTCTGTTGTTTCAGCTTGCAACCTCCCGATTGTGCACAGAACTCCCTGACCATGGACTCAATATGCTTGTTCAGCGCTTAGCCAGAGCCTTCCCCAAGTGAAAAGCGTCTAACACAGCCCTGCTATCATTTTCACCCAAACATTTTCAGCAAACGGGCTTCAAACAATGCAACAAATGTATAGTAAGGACAATCTGTGTCATGATTGAAATAAAATGCCAGGTGACGCAATAACAACAAATTTGACAACCCTCTTTCTCTTTTCTCGTATCCAAAACTTTTTACCATTAGAGAACGTGCACAGCACTTTGAAAGGGCACAAGACTGTCTAGAGAAAGGGCACAAGACTGTCTAGAGAAGAATAGGCATTAACGATAGAGAGAATACTTAGAAAAGAAACTGACAATAGCCACCCAAGAGAAGAAAGCACCGAAAGAATTCAACATTGCAAGTGTGATTTTTGGTCCTTAATATGTAATTAGCAAAGATGCACCGATTATTGGCAACAGTGCAAGAAATAATAAGAGGTAAAGATTATATTCAGCTAAACAGAGCCATTGGCAGTATGATCACTCGATACAGTTTCTATTACTGCAATTAGGCAGGAATGAATGCCTATAGCAAATCTTACAACATGAAGCAGGACATATGAGCTTGTAAAAAAAAAAAAAAACTGCCTTGTATTTTTTAGCATCCTAACCGACAACAGAAGTGCTCCTTTGGCATTACAGACCAAATTCTACAAATCAAATACAGGACGACAAAACTGCGAAAATGAATTGCCCTTATTTCCCAACTAATGTTCGCCTGAGTTTTTCCTCTTCTTTGACTTCTTATTCGGGCGCTCCCACCAAACCGTCTTCTTCTCCCACCTTCAATCTCCTCACGGTCTCTCTTTTTCTTAGAACGCTCTCGCTCTTTAACCACAACCCCATTATCCTGTAAACTACTGTCATCTCCTCCCTTTTTCTTTTTCGTCTTCTCACTCGACTGCTTTGAGAAATCTTCTCCACCTTTCTCTTCCACTTCATTGCTCTCACCCCCCTTCTTCTTTGCCTCGTCTACAGCCATTACTCTGCCATCATTCCTCAACCCAGCCTCCATCCCATTTTCGACTAGATTATCCTTCTCATCATTCCAATTCTGCCGCTGCTTTTTTTTTTTTTCTTTTCACCTGCTACACCTGCATTTTTCTGAGCTCCATTACTCCAGTCCAGTTCCCAATAATTTCATCCAGAGTCCCATTGGCTAAATGGCTGTCAGGTTTGCTTGCACTGTCACTAAGATTTGCCTCATTGTTGCTAAGATTACCAGTATGATCTGCATCCACCTTCTTCTTCAACTTCTTTTTCTTTTTTCTATTGCCACCAAAATCCTCCATGTTCCCCATGAATTGGGCTCTTCATTGAGGTCATCCATTTCTGTTTCTCTTGTTACAGCCCTCTCTGGTTCTGCGCTCAGCTCAGTCTCCTGAGGCAGCTCTTTAGCAGAATCTAACTTGCAGTGCTTTCTTTGTGTTCAGATTTATCGCCTTTAGTTCCTTGTGCAAATGAACCAGCTCATCAAAGGCGGTGGACGCACGCTGAGATAAGCGCTAATAGCATGGGAAGCACCATTCTCGAACGTCACAAATGTGGAGAGGGTCTTGGCAGCTTTTGGGAGAGATATCGCTTGGAGGAATAACATTGCCCGAAACTGTCTTCATTCTAACGGGATCCAATTGTAGCCTAATCCTGTATGCCTCCATTCAACAGGTCGAACCTACAAGGTGAAAAAATTCAAGAACTTTAGGCTGAGTCATGAGCTAACACAGCTAAGAAATACACATGATCATGCCCCAGAGCCCATCCCGGCATTCACCTAACTGCGGTTTTGAATATAGATGCACAAGCACAAAGCAAACAACCGAATTAAATACTTTTAGCTCGACAACTTCTCGACCAGTCTTCTTTCTCTCGATCAAAATTTCATTCCTCTGCATCAACCAACTAACTATCCTTCGTGGAGCGAAATTTCAATAAAAATTGCAGAGATTTACTGATTAATCAAAGGACCCAAATACTAGAACCACATAGAAAATCGAAACAAGCTACAAGAGGCAAGATGTCGGCGCAAACTTGCAAACTCAAGTTCTCTTCGAAATTTCTCTTTTTGATTTGGTTGGTAATAGCCGAAACATCCTAAAAGCTTCGCAAAAGATGGGCTTTACCCACCAAAGCGCTCTTGGTGATGATTTCATCTTTCGCTGGAGCTTCATACGCACAAGAAGCGAACCGAACGCAACTCACCAAGACTGAACTCAACGGGGAGCGACGGATCCAGAACACTGACCTCATAAAAACTCTAGAAGAATCGACCGAGATGTATGATAGGCGGGCGGCTGTGCGTCACTTTGCGCCGCCCTAGCTGGTGATGGTGTGGCGGCGCCCCTAGTGGGGTGGGGAGGCGGAGCGTTGCTCGCTCGGTAGTGCGCTGGCCAAGCGCTAGGTCTTCTCCCCAAAGCAAAGAAGGGGGAAAAATTGAAGGCTAAATAAAAAGAGAATATTTAGACCAAAAAATAAAAATAAAATATTTTTTTTTATATTAGTATTTTAAATTTATTTTTAAAGTACTGCTACTTCGAATATACACAAATTTACTTTTAAAATTCCATAGACTTTTTACGTGATAGTCTAACAATAAAGTTATTTATAGAAAAGTAAAAAAAAATTCTTTGAGGTAGTTTTAACCTCATTCGTAAAAAAAAAAAAATCTTTTTGGTAGCTTTAAACCTCCCTAAGAGACCAAAAATTGCTTGCTCTTTGCCTGTCACCTTTTGTCGATATTCAAGTATCTACTACTAGCTTTGACCAAAAAAAAAAAGTATCTACTAACGATAAGAAATATAAATTCAGTGGTTTGACTATGGAAAAATGTACATATTTGGGTTCCAACTATAGAAAGCGACTATGTTTGCGAATATAGTGTAATTGTATTTATATAGAGACGAATGTCACGGGCCGGTTGCGGAGGGCCGACTCGTGCGGCGACTTAGGGTCCCTTGGATCGATGGAGCGCCCAAGCTAAGCCTGTTTTAACCCGGATCGCGTCTAGAAGCTTAGCCTGTTTAGGATCGCGTCCATCGCCCAACTAAGCCTGTAACCCGGATCGCGTATCGCCCAGCTAAGCCTATTTTAACCCGGATCGCGTGAGAGAAGGAATTCTAGAGAGAGAGACTCTAGGAAAGCTTTTTTGTATTTTATGTCGGTTTTCTTCTGTTTTTTTCTATCGTTTGATTGAATGAGAAGGAGGAGGCCTTTTTATATAGTAGAGGGTCTCAGATTATAATCGTTGATCTCTCCTAGATCTGATGGCTCAGAATCCATCTACCGACTCCCTAACCATCGCCATAAGTACGGAACTTCTAGAAACTAGAGATATTTACAAGATTACCCCTCTCCGGAGTATTCTAGAAACTTAAGAAAAACCCTAGAAAAACCTAGGGAGACCCAGACATAGCGTCTTGCGTTATCTCTCTCCGGCCTGATGATCGCACCGGTGTTGCACCCTGATTTTTAATCATCTTTTCTCTTTTAAAATTTAAAAAAAATCCATAAAATTTACAAAATTAAAAATCACTTTGGGGACATTGGCCAAGCCTAGAACCAATTTTGACCAAAAAAATTTTTTTCATATTTTCAGTATTTTTCGATATTTTTATTTTCGAAATTCATAAAAAATAAAAAAATTGAGAAAATTGCAAAATCCTTTTTTTCTTTTTTTTTTTCAATTTTAATTTTCATTTTTTTTTTCATTTTTTTCAAATTAATTTTTCATTTTCAATATTTATTTCCACCAATCATTTTTTTTGATTTGTTGCAATTTTCTCATTTTTTTTATTTTTTTATGATTTTTCGAAAATAAAATATCGAAAAATACTGAAAATATGAAAAATTATTTTTTTGTCAAAATTGGTTTCTCTAGGCTTGGCCAATGTCCCCAAAGTTGATTTTTTAATTTTGTAAATTTTTATGGATTTTTTTTTTTTAATTTTAAAAGAGAAAAGATGATTAAAATCAGGTGTCAACACCGGTCGATCATCAGCCGAGAGATACCCAAGACTTGCTATGTCTGGGTCCCCTAGGGTTTTTCTAGGGGTTTTTTCTATAAGTTTCTAGAATACTCCGGAGAGGGTAATCTTGTAAATATCCCTAGTTTTCTAGAATGTTCCGTACTTATGGCGATGGTTAGGGAGTCGGTAGATGGATTCTGAGCCATCAGATCTAGAGAGATCCAACGATTAAATCTGAGACCCTCTACTATATAAAGAGGCCTCCTCCTTGTCATTTCAATCAACCGATAGAAACCGACAGAAAACCGACATAAAATACAAAAGGCTTCTCCTAGAGTCTCTCTCTCTAGAATTCCTCTCTCTACGCGATCCGGGTTAAAATAGGCTTAGCTTGGGCGATGGACGCGATTCCGGGTTAAAACAGGCTTAGCTTGGGCGATTGGACGCGATCCGGGTTAAAACGGCTTAGCTTGGGCGATAGACGCGATCCGGGTTAAAACAGCTTAGCTTGGGCGCTCCATCGATCCAAGGACGCCTAAGTCGCCGCACGAGTCGGCCCTCCGCAACCGGCCCGTGACATTCGTCTCTATATAAATACAATTACACTATACTTCGCAAACATAGTCGCTTTTCTAGTAGTTGGACCCAAATATGTACATTTTTCCGTAGTCAAACCACTGAATTTATATTTCTTATCTGTTAGTAGATACTTTTTTTTTTTGGTCAAATGCTAGTAGATACTTGAATATCGACAAAAGGTGACAGGCAAAGAGCAAGCATTTTTTGGTCTCTTTAGGGAGGTTTAAAGCTACGCAAAAGATTTTTTTTTTTATCGAATGAGGTTTAAAACTACCTCAAAGAATTTTTTTTTTACTTTTCTATAAATAACTTTTATTGTTAGACTATCACGTAAAAAGTCTATGGAATTTTAAAAGTAAATTTGTGTATATTCGAAGTAGCAGTACTTTAAAAATAAATTTTAAAATACTAATATTAAAAAAATTTTTATTTTTATTTTTTGGTCTAAATATTCTCTTTTTATTTAGCCTTCAATTTTTCCCCCTTCTTTGCTTTGGGGAAAGACCTAGCGCTTGGCCAGCGCACTACCGAGCGAGCAACGCTCCGCCTCCCCACCCCACTAGGGCGCCGCCACACCATCACCAGCTAGGGCGGCGCAAAGTGACGCACAGCCGCCCGCTTCTCATACATCTCGGTCGATTCTTCTAGAGTTTTATGAGGTCAGTGTTCTGGATCCGTCGCTCCCCGTTGAGTTCAGTCTGGTGAGTTGCGTTCGGTTCGCTTCTTGTGCGTATGAAGCTCCAGCGAAAGATGAAAATCATCACCAAGAGCGCTTTGGTGGGTAAAGCCCATCTTTTGCGAAGCTTTTTAGGATGTTTCGGCTATTACCAACCAAATCAAAAGAGAAATTTCGAAGAGAGAGAGTTTTTGCAAGTTTGTGCCGACATCTTGCCTCTTTGTAGCTTGTTTCGATTTTTCTATTGTGGTTCTAGTATTTGGGTCCTTTGATTTAATCAGTAAATCTCTGCAATTTTTATTTGAAATTTCGCTCCACGAAGGATAGTTAGTTGGTTGATGCAGAGGAATGAAATTTCTGATCGAGAGAAAGAAGACTGGTCGAGAAGTTGTCGAGCTTAAAAGTATTTAATTCGGTTGTTTGCTTTGTGCTTGTGCATCTATATTCAAAACCGCAGTTAGGTTGAATGCCGGGATGGGCTCTGGGCATGATCATGTGTATTTCTTTAGCTGTGTTAGCTCATGACTCAGCCTAAAGTTCTTGAATTTTTTCACCTTGTAGGTTCGACCTGTTGAATGGAGGCATACAGGATTAGGCTACAATTGGATCCCGTTAGAATGAAGACAGTTTCGGGCAATGTTATTTCCTCCAAGCCGATATCTCTCCCAAAAGCTGCCAGACCCTCTCCACATTTGTGACGTTCGAGAATGGTGCTTCCCATGCTATTAGCGCTTATCTTCAGCGTGTGTCCACCGCCTTTGATGAGCTGGTTCATTTGCACAAGGAACTAAAGGCCGATAAATCTGAACACAAAAGCAAGCACTGCAAGTTAGATTCTGCTAAAGAGCTGCCTCAGGAGACTGAGCTGAGCGCAGAACCAAGAGAGGCTGTAACAAGGAAACAGAAATGGATGACCTCAATGAAGAGCCCGTTCATGGGGAACATGAGGATTTTGGTGGCAATAGAAAAAAGAAAAAGAGTTGAAGAAGAAGGTGGATGCAGATCATACTGGTAATCTTAGCAACAATGAGGCAAATCTTAGTGACAGTGCAAGCAAACCTGACAGCCATTTAGCCAATGGGACTCTGGATGAAATTATTGGGAACTAGAACTGGAGTAATGGAGCTCAGAAAAATGCAGGTGTAGCAGGTGAAAAGAAAAATAAAAAGCAGCGGCAGAATTGGAATGATGAGAAGGATAATCTAGTCGAAAATGGGATGGAGGCTGGTTGAGGAATGATGGCATGAGGCTGGGGAGACGAGGCTGTAGACGAGAAGAAGGGGGGGTGAGAGCAATGAAGTGGAAGAGAAAGGTGGAGAAGATTTCTCAAAGCAGTCGAGTGAGAAGCAAAAAGAAAAAGGAGGAGATGACAGTAGTTTACAGGATAATGGGGTTGTGGTTAAAGAGCGAGAGCGTTCTAAGAAAAAGAGAGACCGTGAGGAGATTGAAAGGTGGGCCGAAAGAAACGGTTTGGTGGCGCCCGAATAAGAAGTCAAAGAAGAGGAAAACTCAGGCGAACATTAGTTGGGAAATAAGGGCAATTCATTTTCGCAGTTTTGTCGTCCTGTATTTGATTTGTAGAATTTTGGTCTGTAATGCCAAAGGAGCACTTCTGTTGTCGGTTAGGATGCTAAAAAATACAAGGTTTTTTTTTTTTTTTTACAAGCTCATATGTCCTGCTTCATGTTTTGTAAGATTTGCTATAGGCATTCATTCCTGCCTAATTGCAGTAATAGAAACTGTATCGAGTGATCATACTGCCAATGGCTCTTGTTTAGCTGAATATAATCCTTTACCTCTTATTATTTCTTGCACTGTTGCCAATAATCGGTGCATCTTTGCTAATTACATATTAAGGACCAAAAATCACACTTGCAATGTTGAATTCTTTCGGTTGCTTTCTTCTCTTGGGTGGCTATTGTCAGTTTCTTTTCTAAGTATTCTCTCTATCGTTAATGCCTATTCTTCTCTAGACAGTCTTGTGCCCTTTTCTCTAGACAGTCTTGTGCCCTTTTCAAAGTGCTGTGCACGTTCTCTAATGGTAAAAGTTTTGGATACGAGAAAAGAGAAAGAGGGTTGTCAAATTTGTTGTTATTGCGTCACCTGGCATTTTATTTCAATCATGACACAGATTGTCCTTACTATACATTTGTTGCATTGTTTGAAGCCCGTTTGCAGAAAATGTTTGGGTGAAAATGATAGCAGGGCTGTGTTAGACGCTTTTCACTTGGGGAAGGCTCTGGCTAAGCGCTGAACAAGCATATTGAGTCCATGGTCAGGGAGTTCTTGTGCACAATCGGGAGGTTGCAAGCTGAACAACAGAAGCAAGTGCAAGAATTCCAGGTAATTAGCATGTGCCTGTACTTTCTCATGAATCTTGTCTCGATACAATCTAATTATGAAGCTCATTGGTCTCAAGTCATCAGAGAGGTTTGTTCCCGACATAAAGAGTCTAATTTGATGAAGAGAAAAAGGTGTTATCTGGGAACATTTTCATAAGAAGCTGAATCATCATTGAGAATGAGAAGTATGTAATTGGATAGAAACTACCATGATCCTGGTAGTGGCTGTACTCAATATCTTTTAGGATGTAAAATAGATATTATCTGTACAAGTCTGACTGCAACTGTGTTGAGAATTGAAAACCTTTTATCAAGTAATTGAAATTCTCTCTATTGTCTAGCACAAAAAATAAACAAGGGCTGGTAATACCCTGGTCGTATGAAAACGCAAGTGTAATCACTCATTCTACTCAATTTTGGAGATTGGTAGATCTGGCATCAGATATTTTTGAAATCCCTTGTCATCCTTCAAGCTGGTCTTTATGACTTCAGGAGATAACTAGAGGATTAACCAGTTGAAAAAGCCTTGTGACATTATACTATTCGTGTAAGAGTCCATTTTTTGTAGGCATAAACGTCAATATAAATTTTTATTTACAGGATGAGGTGTTTGAAAGAGCCCAAAGTGCCAAGAGAAAATCAGCTTGTGAAGCAATGGAAGCTCAGGGGCTGATTCCAACATCTCTGCAGCAAATATCGGTAACGGTAGTTTCATTTCACCCACCTCATCCTCGACTACCAGTTTGGTTCACCTCAAGTTGACTTGAATGCTGATTCTGATAGCACTGACCTTGCCCATAAAATGATGGATGATGACTCTGCTTTATGTAAAGTATATGTTGCAGCAATGGAAGCTCAGGGGATGATTCTGACGTCTGTGCTTTAGAGAAACCAGCCCATGAGGCAATGGAAGCTCAGGGGCTGATTCCGACATCTGTTGCAGCAAATGCTTGTAAATGTGGCGTCATTTCACCTACCTCATCCTCGACTACCAGTTCTGGTTTCACCTTTGGTTGACTTGAATGCGGATTCTGATAGCAATGACCCTGCTGGATGTGCATCAAATGATGGATGACGACTCTGCTTTATGTATAAGTATATATTGCACTTTATGCTTGGTAAGTTGATAACAAAATGGATCATCTTCGCCAGTTTTACCTCCTGAGTTTTGCTTGTTGAGCTCAGCTATTTATTAAGGTGATTTTCTAGGTTGTGATTGGATGCTGTATTGTTAGGGCGACGGCTCGTTTTTTGGGTTGAGATGGAGAGTTGTGTCGCTGCCAATGCAGTTTCATTCGTTGAACATCCGCTTGCTGTAAATACATTTAGGACATGTGTGGATGATTGCTCTTTCGATTCACGAACTGAATCAGTGTGAAATAGTTATGTCTTGCCATAAACATCAGGCAGAATGCACTTGAAGTGCACCTGGTCGACCATTTTGCAAATATGGCTAATGACATGATAACACTTGCCCTTCACAAGTCACTCTTTCCCCCTTCATCGGTCGAAGAATGTGACTCTCGCACGGATTCGAAATGCACATCACTCGCAATATTCTGAAATTCTGAAGCCGATTTGGACGATTTGCAGGTGAAAAGTATTTCTACACCTTAACAAAATTGCAGGAGTGCTACTGGTCAACTTCATTGCGGCTTCAAAAGTACCTGAGTTTCACAGAGAGCTTGCGTCAACTGAGTTTTGTTTTCTTTACGAGGAAGAAACCTCGCAAGCGTTCGCGTGGGACAGCTTTGCTCTTTGCAAGTAAGTCAGGACTCCAGATGAGCATGTCGGCACTATCGAATACGATTGTCGGGTTCATTTCTTTTTTCACGAACACATTTCTTTGAATCATCAAGCCATGACCTTCCGAACCATAATCTATTAGACAATGGGCATAGTTGAAATATGATTTAGATTCTTCCTTGGAATGCTTCAACGGCATTAAAAACCCTGGAAAACTTGGCCAACATATGACAAAAGCATACAAAGGCCCACACCAAGATTGACAACAACTTGCAGCCAAAATGATGATTCATGTGAAAAAGACTTAGACGGCCTAAATCGATATAGGAATGGGCAATTCTCGTAATGAACCAATAACTAAAGGCTACTTTTTTTAATGAAGCAAGGCTCTAAACAAAGTTATGTACTGTGATGACAACAAAAATTACGACGCCCATTTTCAGCATTGCTATGCTAAATGAACCCCTAACGATTTCCCGATGCTTAGAAGTCCTCGTCAAGCTTGAAGACAAAGTTCTTGCTGCCATCTTGAAGGCTCGACATAACAGATGCCTTTTGATAATCACCCACCCGTCTCTCGAAGAAGTTGGCTTTTCCTCTGCACAGCAAAAAGAAAAAGGATTTAACAAAGTTGAAGTCGGGCTGAATTCAGGGATTTCAAACTATTAAGGCTCAATCTGCAAACCCCGAAAGTGGTCAGGAAAAAAAATCCTCGCATAAAACAACTCCAAGATGAACAAAACTTCACAAAGAAGCAAGTGATTCAAAACAAAGGGAAAAAGACTATCAGACATGAACAAAGAGGACACTGAAAAAAATGTCAAAATCTTTCCTCCAATCAATCCATATTCCTTGAAAACATCATTGATGGCTACATTAGCTTTAGATTGAAAATGATTGCTACCCACCCTATAGGACTGTGACGTTTGGTCTTCCTAATGTTTACAATCCCTTCCACCAGAATGACTATGAAATCACTCATTCGATAGCATGCTTCAGCATTAGCTTGAGACTGAAAATCATTGCTATCTACCCTATAGTCGGCAAACGAGTTTTGTTCCTAATAAAGTGTTTTTCATTATTTTATAGGATATACATGCTAAAGACGGGACGTATTATAGATAAGATTAGAATCTTAAAAGCAGTATTAGTCTGATCAGATGATCAATCACTGAGCTTATAAATCCAGGTTGACAATAAAGAAGCCAAACATCTAATCTTCAATACTCACTGTAAGGATATGAATTCCATCCATTCAAACGGGTTCTCCACGTCATATTTTCTCTGGTATCCTAATGCAACCTGAAATTTTTTTAAAGTACAAATCAATGAGTTACAGAAAATGCAACCACACCAGAAGTGATAGAAAAAACAGTAAGAGGAAAGGAAATATACCAAAAGCCGGTCGGCGACAAACTTTATGTACTGGCTCATTAGACTTGAGTTCATGCCAATTAATGCGCATGGGAGTGCCTCACAGACAAAATGGATCTCTATTTCAACTGCTTCTTGAACAATTTTATGAACCTTTTCTTGATGGAGTTGCTTCTGCAACAAACTAACATGAAGGAAGCCCATTAATGAACTATCTCCTCATTGACAATAGCTAATTTAACTGATTCTGGAAAAGCAAAATCACCTGTACAAAATGCAAGCAAAGTCACAATGGAGGCCCTCATCTCTAGAAATGAGCTCATTTGAAAATGTCAGACCTGGCATCAGTCCCCTTTTTTTAGCCAGAAAATTGCGCAGAAGCTGAATAAAAAAGCAGCCGATAAACAAGGGGAAAATGTCACGACCAGCAAATAAAACCATGTTATTCCAAAACTTGAACATTGAAAGCTATCTAACTTAAATAACAAGAGGAGCGAGTGCATATTAAGAAAAGTACCTCCCTGAGAAAAAAATTCCTTCCACGCAAGCAAAAGCAACTAGTCTTTCGGCAAAAGAAGAGGAACTGCAAATCAGAAAATCAAGAATGAAAAGGAACATTCAACCACAGCAATGACCTCTGATTGAATAATGCTAAATCGCAAATTAAGAATGAAACGAACATTCAGCTACTGCAATGAACTAACATTATTCTCACATCCATTGTACACTCAATACGCAAGAAATGCCAAGACCAAATTTGCCAAAAGAAACATGCATGACCTTTGAATCCAATCAAATGTCCATTTAGCCTTATCAGCCACACATGGGATGTTTTCAACTGCATTGAACAATCTGTGCTTCTCTCTTGAATCCTTTATATAAGTCTCCAGAAGTAAGCTGTACATCTCTGTAAGATGCCATAAAAATATCCATAACAATAAGCATACATTGCATAACTCTGAATAATACTAAATAACCAATCCGATAAGCAATACCAGAATGTATATTCTCCATTGCAATTTGAAATCCATAAAAGGCTCGAGCCTGAAAATGTATTGAGAGGAATTATTCTTCCAGACATTTGAAGAAGATAAATGCAATGACCAATCCAATGATAGGTGTTCCACCAACCAGTGAAGGTCAGGAAAAAACATGGGATAGGAACAAAATATAGAAAATGAAGAGAAATGAGATGGATTCTTGCATCAAGTGATGGACAATAGCAGAGTAAAAACTTATACCATATGGCTTATATGGTCAACCTCACTATTTTAGAGCACAGTGATAATTCATCATATGTGCATCTCCTTCTTTTAGCATCTCATTTCACAAATTAATATCAATGCTATAAAAGAATAGTACATTCAAGCCCCAGTAGGATCTAAGTCAAAATATTTTAACGAATATCAGATTCTTCGTCTGATAAGGGTTACCTCTGCAGCCTGAACGTCATTTAAAAATCTTGCCGCCAAGTTCTCTAACACAATACCATCAGATGCAGCGAAAAATGCCAGCACATGGCTTATGAAGTGCTTCTCTGAGCCTGTCAAAGCTTCCCAGTGCTGCAAATCCTGAGACAGATCAACTTCTTCGGCTGCAAACCAAGAACAGACGATTGAAAATTAGAAAATTAACTGGTACGTTGTCCATCTGATGCAATAAAAAAAAAAACATATCAACTCTCATATGAACCTACTTGCATCTTAGCAAGAAAAATGCTGTGCAAGACTGAAGTAAGAGGTTTTATCCTTTATTTCCTTAAGATTGTAGATTGTGATACACTGAACCAAGATGAATGCTCTAGAACTCCTTTGAAAATGAGTACAGGATTCATGTGTTCTTCAAAGCATTTAAATTTTTTCATCTAAGATCTCAACACGTGCGCCAATACAATGGAGAACGGCTAAAACAAAAGAATTTGACTCAATTTGAAAATCTTTGCACAGTTTTTGTCCAAATTCATTAACAACCATCGGTCATTCCAATTTTGCTGCAATCCTTCATCTCTAATTATATTTTCTCCATGACAAAAAAATACTCCACCTCATTATTCGATCATTCTCCATTTCTCACAAAACAAAAATGCAAAAGTCTTTGATAGTAAAATAGGACACATATATGATCAGCAACAAAACCAATCCCTAAATAGTCCATCATGTAATATCACTTTATAAATTGAAAACACAGGCCAAATTACATGTTGACTGATCGGTTGACACCCTCCGACTAATGGCTGACTTCCTTAAAAATGGGCAAAACTTAAAGAGTACCCTTTACAGAGAACCCAAGAGAGCCCAAAAGTACCGAGCAACAAGTCAGTGGAATCCTGATAAACACAGAATAAAATATCCCAAAATCCAGGCAAATATCATTCGAATGAATCATGGGATGAACACAAGTAATGAAACAGAAGGCAATTCTCGAAACATCGAAGAATTTCCGAGAATAATACAGCATATAATACATCACTCCAATAAAATAGGAAAGAAGGAATCACACCTGATGAAACAGAGCAAGAAATTCAAGAACACCTCCACAAACGGAATTACAAGAAAAAGGAGAATTGCAGGGAAGTACCAGTCCAGAAACTGGCTTGAGCCTTCTTGTACATCTCCCAGAGCGGCTTATACCGAATGGGAAACATGCAAAACCTCTGGTTTTGGTCCTTCAGAATTGGCTCTTCTTCCTCTTCTCTGTCCTCTTCTCTCTCTGCTCCATTTCTCAGAGAACCCATTCTCCTCTCTCCCCCTCTCTCGTACAACTCGATGAAATTCCAGTTTTATATGGCCAGGGGTGGATATGGAGAAACCCCACAAAAACCCTGCTGCAGAAAAATCCAACACGGTGGATGTTGATGGCCTAAGGGGAACCCAGGAGAGACCCCAATGAAAACGATGATTACCCAAAAAAAGGTTTCCGATTTTGTTTGTGTCCACGTTTCTTGCATGGAAGGTTCGGTCGATTCGGCAGTTGCTTCGGAAAAAGAAAACTACTGGGCTGAGATGGGCCAACTTATGTGGGCGGCTGGTGGCAATCTACTCATTTGATTACCTGGTCCAACAAGAGGTTAACCAGATTTCGAAAAACCAGAATTACATCAAAGAAACCAAGTCAAGTTACATTCTCTACGGTACTAAGAGTGATCGGTTCCCGGTCCGACTTAATCCCACCCACAAATTGAAAACCGGACTAAAAGGACAGTTTCTCAATTTCTGGGATCGGAATGGACAGGACCATTCCCAGCGGTTCAATGAAACCGGTGAATTATTAGTAGGTGAGCTACACAAACTTTAATCTTAATATTTTAATTAAAATTTTTAAAATGTAAAAAATAAACTATGGATTTTTACATTTAAGAATAATAAAAAATAAATAAAAATAATTGGTGTGGTTCCTTCAGAACCGGACCTAAAATCATGACTTTTGGTTCAATCCGGTCTAGGCGGTTCCTGCTTCAATTGATCCGTTTGACCACCCCTACAATTGGTGCGTCACCTAGGGGTATCGTCAAGAGATGATCGCTCGATGCGGCCATTGAGTGAAGATTGCTTCGTGAGCATACATTGATGGAGCAGGGTCTATTCAACTCTCTGGTGAATAAACTGTAGAGCATGATTATCAGGTGTTATGGATGGGGTGGAATGTGCGTAGCGAGCCAGGTCATATGCAGTGACGCCCCTCACCCGGTTTATCCCATGAGCACTGTCCTAGGTTGTCTTGTTGGGTCCCTTTACTTTTAGGTACAGAACAGCACGTACTATAACGGTCGATAAAATTATTTTACAAGAGATTTCGCAGAAATAGATATTTCATGGGCACAAAACTTCACCGTACAATTAATGTGCGTGAGCTATTTTAACAGAGATTGCGCTCTCACTAAACAATGGAACTTTTGTTCCACACACTAAAATTACAGCCGAAGAGATTTCCGCTCAGATGTTAATTTTCTATCTTTCGCTGTGGATTTTGATTGCATCTTGTTGCATGGTTTGAGTTCGATGGATTGATCCGGAATCAATCAAAAGTCGAAGAAGCTTCTATGCATCTTCACGTGGTTTCGCCTAAACCGGTGCATGGACCGATGATCTTCGAATGATTTGTATACATAAAGATGAATAGGTGAATCGAGAGTTCGCACACCTACTAATCGATTTCTTCGTGCCATTTTTTTTCACAATTTCTGAACTTTGTTGAAACATCGTGATAAAGGCGGAACTAAAAAGAATTTGTTCCCATGCCCGTATAAGAAAGTTACACTTGCAATTGCGTAATTTGATAAGAGATTGGCCACGCTAGAGCGAAGTCAAATCAATTTGATGATGGAATTGAGGCTAAAGTCTACATTTACCAGCTAAGCATCACAGTATGGAGTGGCGTTCTTAAGGGGTTTTTTTCCAATTGTGCTCTAATCTCCCGTTTATATTTCGCAAGGAAGAGCAATACTTTTCCACCCCTAAAGATTAGCATTAGGTCAGATTACCAACGGGAAATTTCCAAAAGAATTCTAAATCTTTTAATTTGATCAATTTAGTCCCGAATCTTTTGATAATTTATCAACTAACCTTTCAGCCAATTTCAGCGGGAAAAATGCCGAGGTTGACGTTAGTCGTCCTACGTGCATGGCATAGCCAAAATTTGATCTGGACAATAGTAGTAACTTTTAATATTTTTTTGAAGTTTTTTATTTTTTATTCTCCTTTTTTCCTTTGCTTTTTTTTTTTTGTTATCGGTAATCTCGCCGGCCGCGGAGGCCCAAACTCAGTCCCCACTCGTGAGTCACGATGCGGCACAGCCGCGACCTGTCCCCATCGAACTCCCCCAAAAATCCCTGCCGCATCAATTTTTGGCTAAATTTACATGAAAAGAAATTCTAAAAATTAAAGAAAAATTGCAGATTTTTTTTTGTTCAAAATTGGATTCCTTGGGGTGGCCAAGGGTTCCAAACTTGATTTTTGAATTATATAATTTTTCTTATTTTTAAATTTAATTAATAGAAAATAAGGTGTCAACAACCTCGCCAAACGTTTTTGACCGAGGTAGGTAAATTGTAATTCATAGGTCATTTTCAAATTGATAGTATCACGTGCATGAGAAAACTTCACGAACAAACTTTCTCTGGATTTAACGATCATACAACGGAGCAAAGAATCTGGAAAATCCCGTGGATACTATCGATACAACACCTTCCACTTATATCGTTACAAATCTGCATGTACAATGATATGATGCAGAGGTCAATCAACTTTCATCTTATTAGGCAAATTGGTTTGGTCGCAATAATCCTTTAAACAATAATCTCATTCGGTCTATTGAGATCACTGTTGAAGTTTGTTTACAAAACAAACAAAAATGTTGCCTTTTCTAATCTCACATAGGGTGGAAAGAAGAGTGCAAGTTTCTTTATTAGTTAGATGGCTGCTACAGTATTTCAAAATAAAAAAATGTGCAGGTGCGGTAACCCTCACTATACCCGCGTGCGGGTGCGCATGTGATTGCACGATTATTAGGCGCACTTAGCACTTTGTGCGGTCGAGAGCAATAAGCATATTCTTATTTTTTATTTATTTTATTTCTAAATTAAATTCAATAAAATTTAATTGTAACGTTGTAGCAAAACAGTGCGATTGTTCACTTTGAAGTTGCAATTATTTTTTATATTAATTTTGAATTTTAATTGATTAATTATGTCCAATAGTTGCAACTTTTCAAACTTGACAGTTTGGACGTGAAGAATTGCATCCTTTCAAGTTAGCAATTTTTAACCTTTGAAAAGTTGCAATCTTTCATACAAAACTATTTTCGAAAAATGAAAAGGTGTGACCGAATAAACTGTTTTGGGTATGAAGAGTTGCATGAAAATTAATTATTTTTCGGATGCGAAAAGGCATGTTTATTTCTCGTTATATATTCAAGTGTTATGTTCATTTTAGAAGATAGATTCTTCTTTAATTTTTGTTCTTTCTATTGTAATTGATAGGTTAATGACTCAATTAATGTCAACATAACCGACGTGAATTAATGTCGTCGGTTACGATGTAAATTAATGTTGGCGTAACCGACGTGGATTAATATTATCGGTTACGATGTGGATTAATATTGTTGATTACGATGTGGATTAATGTCGGCATAACCAAGTTTCTCCTCTCTATAAATAGACATGCTTTCGTAGTTTAGAATGACAACAGAAACTCACAAATCCAAGCACATTCCTCTAGTTCTCTCATAGTCATCCCCCAGGTGTATCGGTTTCGAGAGTGATTGACAGAGTCTTGTTCGTATAGTGCTGATACAAACAGGTTCGCGGTATTGTATTTTGGGAGGCATAATTCGTTGAGCTGTTTAGCACCGTTGGCAAGAATTAATCGCCTTAAGGAGATTCGGTTAGTCATACCTCACCTCTTTTCAATTATTTTTTGAGTTTACATTAGATAGCAATTTTATTTACTTTGTAATCTTTATGTGTAAAGTTCAATAAAAAATTATTGATTTGGTTATTGTTATTAAAGTTACTATTGCCATCTTCGTGTTATTGTTTTTCTGATTACAACAAACAGTGTTACGTATTTCCGCCGATACGTTAACGTGTGTGATTGTTTTTTCCAACAATCTTAAGGCAATTATTCTATACTCACTATTTGTTTGGGTTTATCAGAAAAATCATGATGGCCGATAACAATCAAATACCTGATAATTTTGGAGACATTCCTTTGGTCGATACAACTATGTTTAGTGGAATCGTTCACCCATCGAGGGGTGGTTCAATGGCAGCAAATGCTGCGAGCCTTCAGGTTAAGACCACCTATGGTGGTGTGAGTATCCATCAACAGGCTTTGTCTTCCTTGATGATACCATCTCATACACCGAATGAGAAACCATAGAAATTCTATGGTGTGGGTTTCAAGCAATGGCAGAAAAAATGTTATTCTATATGACCACGGTGAATCTAGTCAAGTACTTGTTGGAGGTGTGCTCGATAATTAATCCAGATGAGCAAGATGTCACGACGCTTGGGGCGTTATAGGCTTGGAAGCATGGAGACTTCCTATGCCGAAATTATATCCTTAACTGTTTGGTAGATTCCCTTTACAGTGTTTACTGTAACATTGAAACTGCCAAACAGTTATGGGAGTCCTTGGAGAAAAAATACAAGATTGAGAATGCGGGTACAAAGAAATTTGTGGTTGCCAAATTCCTAGACTTTAAGATGACAGATTCTAAATCTGTCATGAGTTAGGTTCAGGAATTGCAAATAATTCTGAATGACATCTTTACTGAGGGAATGCCACTCAGTGAATCATTCCAAGCGGCAGCTGTTATTGAGAAGCTACCTCCGGGCTGGTTAGACTTCAAAAATTATTTGAAGCACAAATGAAAAGAGATGAGCCTTGAAGATCTCATTCTACACCTCAGAATCGAGGAGGACAACAGGAGGAATGCAAACCCTCCTATTGAACCGAAGGCCAACTTTGTTGGGTCTTCCAATTCCAAATAGTTGGTAAAAAGGAAGAAATCTTTTCAAGAACATGGCAAGCAAAGGTATAATCTCAGAAATTTCAAGGGACATATTTATTTGTAATAAGCCTGGCCATCGTGCTAAGGATTGTAAAAAACGTTCGAATAGAGGTAAGGGCGGTGGTGTAGCCAAGTAGTTGAATTTGGCAGAGCAGGAAGATAACGAGAGACTGACTGCTGTGGTGGTGTCCAAAGTATCCTTAGTGTTAAATAAAACTGATTGGTGGTTAGCCATAGGTGCCACAAATCACATTTGTGTGGACAAACACCTATTCTCATCATATGAGAAGGCTGAGGAAGATGAAATGCTTTATATGGCTAATTCTACATCAGTAAAAATTGTCAGGAGAGGAAATGTGATCCTGAAGTTCACCTCTGGCAAGGAGATTGCCCTGCTAAATGTACTGCATATACCGGAGATCCGAAAGAATCTCATTTCTGGCCTCATACTTGTCAAGAAAGGTTTCAAAATTGTATTTAAATCCGACAAGTTTATGCTTTCTAAAGGGGGATGTATGTGGGGAAAGGGTACTTAAGTAATGATCTGTTCAAAGCCAATGTGGCTATCATTGATGTAAACTCAAAATTCTTGTACCCAAAGACGATTAATAAAGAAAAGTCTTCAGTTTACATTGTTGTGTTTCCTTATCTATGGCATGGTAGATTAGGACATGTAAACTATGGTACAATGAATAAGATAGCAAACTCGGGTCTAATTCCAAAATTTGAGTTGAATGCCCATTACAAGTGTGAGACTTGTGTTGAAGTAAAATTTGTTAAGAAATCTTTCAATTTTATTGAAAGAACGAGTGAACCTCTATAACTAATCTATAGTGATCTATGTGATTTAAAGTTTGTAGAAAGTAGATGTGGAAAGAAGTACTTTATCACTTTTGTAGATGATTGTACTCGATTTTGCTATATTTATCCGTTAACTAGCAAAGATGAGGCTACGAGCATGTTTATTAATTATAAAAATGAGGTTGAGAACCAACTTGATAGACGAATCAAAGTACTTAGGTTTGATAGAGGAGGAGAATATAATTCTTCCAATTTAAAGGAGTTGTGTGTAGGTTTGAGAATAATACTCCAAACAACTACACCTTATGCTCCGCAGCAAAATGGAATTGCTAAACAGAAGCATAGAACTCTAAAGGAGATGGCTAACACCATACTCTTAAGTTCTGGTTTACCTCAAAACTTATGGAGGGAGATAGTTCTAATTGCGAATTATACTCTTAATAAAATACCCTACAAGAAAACGAGTAAGATTCCATATGAGTTATGGAATGGAAGGCTATCATTCTACAATTTTTTGAAAGTATGGGGGTGCCTAGCCAAGGTGGCGATTCCTCCTCCTAAACAAACTAGGTTATGACCTAAAATGATGGATTGTATATTCATCGATTAAGCTCAAAATAATAGCATATATAGATTTTTGGTTCACAAATCTGAAAATGCGGAAATCCATACCAATACTATCTTAGAATCAAGAGATGCTGAATTCTTTGAGGATATATATCATGCGAAAAAAAATTAGGGTGAACCTTCTCAAAAGAGATTTTTTTTTTTGGAAAGACCTTCTCAAAAGAGATTAGACAGTCAGAATATGATAATGATGAAGTTGAGGCTGAGGATGCTGAGTTTCGAAGGAGTAAGAGGTCGCGGATTGCAAAATCTTTTGGACCTGACTTTCTGACATATATGTTCGAAGGTGAGCCTCAAACGTTCAAAGAGGCAATGTCATCTCCAGATGCTCCTTTCTGGAAAGAAGCTATTGACAATGAAATTGATTCTATCCTAAGTAACCATACTTGGGAATTGGTTGATCTTCCATCTGGAAGTAAACCAATTGGATGTAAATGGATATTCAAGAAGAAGCATAAAGCTGATGGTTCCATTGATAAGTATAAAGCACGGCTTGTTGCCAAAGGGTTTAGACAAAAAGAGGGTCTAGACTACTTTGATACTTATTCACCAGTAACAAGAATAACATCGGTTAGGATGTTGATTGCTATAGCTTCGCTATACAATTTGCAGGTACATCAGATGGATGTGAAAACTGCATTCTTGAATGGTGATCTCGATGAGGAGATTTATATGGAACAACCTGAAGGATTCAAGGTCAAAGGACAAGAACACAAAGTTTGTAGACTTGTCAAATCATTGTATGGACTTAAACAAGCTCCTAAACAATGGCATGAAAAGTTTGACCACGTGATGATCCAAAATGGGTATAGAATCAATGAATGTGACAAATGTGTGTATACCAAATCCACGTCCATTGGATGTGTACTTATTTGTCTGTATGTCGATGACTTGCTTATTCTTGGAGATAACGTTGAGGTTATCAAAATTACCAAGAATGTTCTCAAGAAGAACTTTGAGATGAAAGATTTAGGTGTTGTGGATGTTATACTCGGCATCAAAATTCTCAGGAATTCTGATGGCTTAGGTTTAACACAATCTCATTACATTGAAAAGGTAATTGAGAGGTTCAAAGGATTCGGCATTAAAGATGCAAATAATCCTTTTCTACCGCACCTAACTTTAAGGAAAAATACTGGAAGCAGTATTAGACAGTTGGAATACTCTCAAGTAGTCGCAGTCTCATGTACATCATGAATTGCACTAGACCGGATATTGCATACTCAGTAGGAAAACTGAGCAGATATACAAGCAATCTTGGTCACGAGCATTGGAATGCTTTGTTGAGAGTATTAGGGTATTTGAAAAATACCAAAGACTATATTCTACAATATGGTCAATATCCAGCTGTGTTGGAAGGCTATAGTGACGCCAATTGGATTTCGGATTCTGATGAATCGAAATCGACTAGCGGATATGTGTTCATGCTAGGAGGTGCCGCGGTATCATGGAAATCCTCAAAGCAAACTCTAATAGCGCGCTCCACGATGGAATCAGAGTTTATTGCTTTGGATAAAACTGCTGAAGAAGCAGAGTGGCTTCGACAGTTTTTAGAGGATATTCCGTTGTGGCCAAAACCTATGCCTGCAATATGCATTCATTGTGACAATCAAGCAGCTATTGCAAGGGCACATAATGTGATATATAACGGTAAGTCTAGGCACATTCGTCGTAGACATAATACCGTAAGGCAGTTGCTCTCGCATGGAATAATTTCTTTGGACTTTGTGAAGTCAAAGGAAAATATTGCGGATCCACTGACAAAAGGTTTGTCGAGAGAGCAAGTAAACTGCACATCGAGGGGAATGGGTTAAAAGCCTTAACCCAATAAAGAGCTTCCGAGGTGAAAACCTAACCTATGTGATTGGAGATCCCATGGAATAGGTTCAACAGGACAACGTAAATTTCAGAAACTCTAGAGTGAGCACTGTCTCCCATTCCTATGATGCAACAGTGCTTCCTACAGCGTTTTAAGGGTACGCTATGCGTTTAATGATTCATATAGCTTGGATTTTAACATCCTAGTAAGGTATGGTAGGATACCTTTAATAAGGAATGCACCTATATGCGTGGAGCTGGCCGACTCTATGAAAATCTTTAAAGGCTAGATTTTCTAAAGCACGCATGAATCCTGAGAGGTTCAGGGCCGAAAGAATGAACGCAACCGAGAACCAATCTTGATTCGGAGATACTCTGTGTGAGGTCTATTGTCTGGGCTTACACCAACAACTGGCGGTTCAAGACTAAGTTCACCGACTGGTTAAGTATGTCCGATAGGCTTTCACTAAAGAAGGTTCAAAGCGAAAGCTACCTATCTTGATGCAGTGTATTTCCACAGGCACACTTGGAATTCCTCGAGTCTTAGTTCTGTTGAGCCATTATGTGGGGGATTGTTGTAATTGATAGGTTAATGGCTCAATTAATGTCGTTGGTTACGACGTGAATTAATTTCGTCAGTTACGAGGTGGATTAATGTCGTGTTACGACGTGAATTAATGTCATCGGTTATGTGTGAATTAATGTCGTCGATCACGATGTGGATTAATGTCGATGTAACCGACGTTTTTACGGTCTATAAATAGACGTATTTTTGAAGTTCAGAAGAACGGAAAACTCACAACTCCAAGTGCATTTCTCTAGTTCTCTCATAGTCGTCCTTCAAGTGTGCCGGTTTCGAGAAGTGTTCGACAGAGTCCTGTTCCTATAGTGCTGATACAAACAGGTTTGAGGTGTTGTATCTTAGGAGGCATAGTTCGTGAAGCTGCTTAGCATCGTTGGTAGGAACTAATCACCTCAAGGAGATTCGGTTAGCCATACCTCATCTCTTGTCTAATCTTTTTCGATTTTATAGAATTTAGCAAGTTTATTTTTTGTAATCTTTATTTGTAAAGATTGTATATTGGCTTTTCTGTATCAAAGTTACTATCGCCTTCCCGTGTTATTATTTTTTTGATTACAACAAACAGTGTTACGTATTTCCCCGATACGTTAACGTGTGCAATTGCTTTTTCCAACAATTTGAAGAAGCAGAAGAGAACTGATGAGTGGGCATTGGCTAAAAAGCAAGATCTTGAAACCACGGAGAAAAAGAATGCTGAGAATAGGAAATTGATCTACAGCAGGGCAAAGCAATATGCCAAGAGTATGCTGAGCATGTTATAGACATAGACATTAGTCTTTTAAGGTTGTTACATTAACCGGTTTATCTAATCATAGAGCTGAAAATTTTGGTGTTTGCTTTCCAGGGATATGGAATAGAACATTTAAGGGGGGGGGAGAAGGGGAGGGGGGGGGGTTGAGGGTAAGCGGTCTATGTATAGAGACGCGCTGGAGGAGAGAGGGGAAGCGGAGGAAGTGGAGGGAGAAAAGGGGAGGCGGGTGAGGGGGGGGAGGGGGAAGAGAAGTAAAAGCCTCTCACTCGGGGGCCCGAGCCGGGGTGGGCTGGCAGTCGGGGCGAGTGGCGAGGGAGAGGAGAGGGGGAGGTGGGAGCAGGAAGGAGGGGAGAGAGGAAGAGGGAGAGGCGAGCGGTGAGGGGAAAAGCGGAGGGGAGGAGAAGGGAGAGGGGAGAAGAGGGAGGGAGAGAGGAGGAGAGGAAGGGAGAGGGAGAGAGGAAAGGGGAGGGAGAGAGGAAGAGGGAAAAAA
>JAGVVM010018869.1:0-11970 GCA_019149425.1 Psidium friedrichsthalianum | reverse complement strand
CCGATTCCTCCTCCTAAACAAACTCGATTAGGACCTAAAACAGTGTATTGTATTTTCATCGGTTATGCTCAAAATAGTAGCACATATAGATTTTTGGTTCACAAATCTGAAAATGCGGAAATCCATGCCAATACTATCCTAGAATCAAGGGATGCTGAATTCTTTGAGGATATATATCCTGCGAAAAGAAATCAGGGTGAACCTTCTCAAAGAGATTCAGACATTCAGAATCTGAGAATGATGAAATTGAAGCTGAAGATGTTGAGCTTCGAAGGAGTAAGAGGTCGCGATTGCAAATCTTTTGGACCTGACTTTCTAACATATATGTTAGAAGGTGAGCCTCAAACGTTCAAAGAGGCAATGTCATCTCCAAATGCTCCTTTCTGAAAATGAGCTATTGACAATGAAATTGATTCTATCCTAAGTAACCATACTTGGGAATTGGTTGATCTTCCATCTGGAAGTAAACCAATTGGATGTAAATGGATATTCAAGAAGAAGCACAAAGCTGATGGTTCCATTGATAAGTATAAAGCACGGCTTGTTGCCAAAGGTTTAGACAAAAAGAAAGTCTAGACTACTTTGATACTTATTCACCAATAACAAGAATAACATCGGTTAGGATGTTGATTGCTATAGATTCGCTATACAATTTGCAGGTACATCAGATGGATGTGAAAACTACATTCTTGAATGGTGATCTCGATGAGGAGATTTATATGGAACAACCTGAAGGATTCAAGGTCAAAGGACAAGAACACAAAGTTTGTAGGCTTGTCAAATCATTGTATGGACTTAAACAAGCTCCTAAACAATGGCATGAAAAGTTTGACCACGTGATGATCCAAAATGGGTACAGAATCAATGAATGTGACAAATGTGTGTATACCAAATCCACGTCCATTGGATGTGTACTTATTTGTCTGTATGTTGATGATTTGCTTATTCTTGGAGATAACGTTGATGTTATCAAAATTACCAAGAATATTCTCAAGAAGAACTTTGAGATGAAAGATTTAGGTGCTGTGGATGTTATACTCGGCATCAAAATTCTCAGGAATTCTGATGGCTTAGGTTTAACACAAGCTCATTACATTGAAAAGGTAATTGAGAGGTTCAAAGGATTCGGCATTAAAGATGCAAATAATCCTTTTTTGCCACACTTAACTTTAAGGAAAAATACTGGAAGCAGTATTAGACAGTTGGAATACTCTCAAGTAGTCAGCAGTCTCATGTACATCATGAATTGCACTAGACCGGATATTGCATACTCAGTAGGAAAACTAAACAGATATACAAGTAATCCTGGTCACGAGCATTGGAATGCTTTGTTGAGAGTATTAGGGTATTTGAAAAATACCAAAGACTATATTCTACAATATGGTCAATATCCAGCTGTGTTGGAAGGCTATAGTGACGCCAATTGGATTTCGGATTCTGATGAATCGAAATCCACTAGCGGATATGTGTTCACGCTAGGAGGTACCGCGGTATCATGGAAATCCTCAAAGCAAACTCTAATAGCGCGCTCCACGATGGAATCAGAGTTTATTGCTTTGGATAAAACTGCTGAAGAGGCATAATGGCTTCGACAGTTTTTAGAGGATATTCCGTTGTGGCCAAAACCTATGCCTGCAATATGCATTCATTGTGACAATCAAGCAGCTATTGCAAGGGCACATAATGTGATATATAACAGTAAGTCTAAGCACATTCGTCGTAGACATAATACCGTAAAGCAGTTGCTCTCGCATGGAATAATTTCTTTGGACTTTGTGAAGTCAAAGGAAAATATTGCGGATCCACTGACAAAAGGTTTGTCGAGAGAGCAAGTAAACTGCGCATCAAGGGGAATGGGATTAAAAACCTTAACCCAATAAAGAACTTCCGAGGTGGAAACCTAACCTATGTGATTGGAGATCCCATGAAATAGGTTCAACAGGACAACGTAAATTTCGAAAACTCTAGAGTGAGCACTGTCTCCCATTCCTATGATGCAACAGTGCTTCCTACAGCGTTTTAAGGGTATGCTATGCGTTTAATGATTCCTATAGCTTGGATTTTAACATCCTAGTAAGGTATGGTAGGATACCTTTAATAAGGAATGCACCTATATGCGTGGAGCTGGTCGACTCTATGAAAATCTTTAAAGGCTGGATTTTCTAAAGCACGCATGAATCCTGAGAGGTTCATGGCCGAAAGAATGAACGCAACCGAGAACCAATCTTGATTTGGAGATACTCTGTGTGAGGTCTATTGTCTGGGTTTACACCAACAACTGGCGGTTCAAGACTAAGTTCACCGACTGGTTAAGTATGTCTGATAGGCTTTCACTAAAGAAGGTTCAAAGCGAAAGCTACCTATCTTGATGCAGTGTATTTCCACAGGCACACTTGGAATTCCTCAAGTCTTAGTTTTGTTGAGCCATTATGTGGGGGATTGTTGTAATTGATAGGTTAATGGCTCAATTAATGTCAGCGTAACCGATGTGAATTAATGTCGTCGGTTACGTCGTGAATTAATGTCGTCGGTTACCACATGAATTAATGTCGTCGGTTACGACGTGGATTAATGTCGGTGTAACCGACGTTTTTCCAGTCTATAAATAGACGTATTTCAGAAGTTCAGAAGGGACGAAAAGCTCACAACTCCAAGTGCATTCCTCTAGTTCTCTCATAGTCGTCCTTCAGATGTGCCGGTTTCAAGAAGTGTTCGACAGAGTTCTATTCGTATAGTGTTGATACAAACAGGTTCGAGGTGTTGTATCTTGGGAGGCATAGTTCGTGAAACTGCTTAGCACCGTTGGCAGGAACTAATCGCCTTAAGGAGATTCGGTTAGCCGTACCTCACCTCCTGTCTAATTCTGTTTCGATTTTATAGAATTTAGCAAGTTTATTTGTTTGTAATCTTTATTTGTAAAGATTATACATTGGCTTGTTCTATTATCGCCTTCTTCATATTATTGTTTTTCTGATTACAACAAACCGTGTTACTTATTTTCCCCGATACTTTAACGTGTGCGATTGAGCTTTTTTTCCAACACTTATAAATAAAAGCTATAAAGATTCATTTTAAAATAATATAATACAGTTTCACATTTTTCTACATGTATCAGAGCTTTTCTAGCGAAAGCTTTCTTTCTCAATGGCATCCTCGCCTTCTACAACATTTACTTCGATCTCGAGTACCATTCTTGGCTTAACCCTAGGTACCTGAATCGATAGCCACTAGAATTCCTGCAAATTGCATCTCCTGTCTAGCAATTGGAGTCAAGTTCATAGGAGACAACTTTGTTATTTGAAGGGTACACCTATTGCCGTGTCCTCGAGCAAGCAAACTGCTACCAATTGTGGAAGGATCTTCGGTATGTCCACCTAGCCAAAGTGTGCAAACAACAGCAGATGGAACCATCATCACTATTCTGAACCAGCATGACGAATGAGTAACACGCTATCAAATCACACTTGGGTGGATTCTTAGCACAACATCCGACACCATCATTAGCCAGCTATCAAATTTCAACACATCTGCAAAGGCATGGAATTCGTTGGTACATCTTATGCTGCTCATAATTTTGCTAAAGTAACTCATCTTAGAATGCAGTTGCAATCTCTTCAGAAAGCTAATCAAATGGTTATGGAATTTCTTCAACAAGTTACTATTCTTGTAGACCAATTCTCTTCGATTGGGAAGATTATTTCCCCGTCATGAGTATCAAACTCACATTTTTCATGGGTTGGGAGCCAAATATCAAAGCCTTGCAGTTTCCATATCAATACAAAGTCAAAATCAACCAATGACTAGAGATGCTCTCACGATCTCATATTGTCCCATGAAGCACGCTTAAACCTCATGGAGTCTACTGGTGCTTCACCAACTGCATTTGCTATACATTTTGATGGGTTTACAATGGTTTCATTATAACCTCAAAGATCACGACAACAACATGTCGTCAAATATTCTCAAGGTAATGGGTATTCTTTCCAAAATCGGAGTCAAGAAGGAAGAGACAAATTATTGAGGGACTAACCAACAATATCACAATCGAAATCTCAACAACAATTTCAATTCATTTCTTGGGAATAACCAAAGTCAGAGACGAAGCGGTTAGATTTGTAACAAACACGATCACAGTGCCAATGTTTGCCATAATAGATATCTTTAGCAGCCACCATCCGAATTTTCTCCTCAACTCAATTTTGGCTAAAATTCCTCCTCCACATTCCATTTTATCAAGTGAATCCTAGTATCCTGATTCTGGTGCTACTCATAATGTGACAAATAATCCTTCTGGTCTATCTAATGTTCAACCTTATTTTGGATCCCAGCAAGTCACCATAGATAACGAGTCCCATCTACGTATTACCCACAGAGGTAGCTATGTTTCTCCTCATTTTTTATATGTCGAATGTTCTCGTTGTTCCAACAATCAAAAAGAATTTGCTATTTGTACTGACTCCCCAAACTCCTTTTCTATGAAGTGTCATTATACAAGGAGGACTCTACTTCAAGAAGAAACTAATCATGATCTTTATTTTATTCGAGCGCCTTCTTTGGAATCGTCATCTCCGTCCGTGATCCAAGCCCTTGTAACTAATCTTGTTTGCATCTGGCACAATCAACTGGGTCATGCTGCCTTCTCAGTTGTTTGTCAAGTTCTAAATAAATCACCAGTGGCACTCTCATCGTGTTCGGCGTGTATGTCTAGTAAGAGTCATAGTCAATTTCATGTACCCACCCATCATAGGTCTACTTTTCCATTGCCGTTAATTCACTTTGACGTATGGGGTCCAGCTCCTATAACCTCTGCATCTAATAAACGGTATAATATTTGTTTTGTTAATGACCAAATTCACGTGGCTATACTTGTTGCAATCTCGTGATCAATTCCTCTCCATTTTCTCCGTATTCCTCAATTTTGTGGAAAATCAATTTTCCACCACAATCAAAGCCATTCAGTGCGATTGTGCATGCGAATTTCTCTCAACCTCTTTTCAGCATTTATTATAGGATTGTGGCATTCATCAAAGGACCTCATGTCCTCATCAACATCATCAAAATGGCACAGCCAAGAGAAAGCATTGTCACATTGTTAAAATGGGCCTTTCAATGCTTAACCATGCTTGTGTGCCGCCTCGCTTCTAGGATTTTGCATTTGAGACTACAGTATATATTATCAATCGGCTTCCGACACCAGTTCTACAAAACCTAACACCATGGGGGACACTTCATAAAGCTGTTCCTTCTATTTAGCGCCTTAAGATTTTTAGGTGTGCGATCTACCACAATCTTCGATCTTATGCAAAGAACAAGCTCTGATCCAAATCTCATTTACGCATTTTTCTAAGATATACGTTGGGCTACAAAGGCTACCGATGCTATTCTCTAAGAGATCGTCGCATCTACACCACCAATGATGCAATTTTTTATGAGCAATTATTTCCCTTTGTTACCTCTAATCCAATGAATACTTGTCAAACCACAGTTGTAGCTCTAGAATGTCTTATACTCCCTCTATTTTTAAACAACAACGTGCAACAACCTCAGTCAATGGAGTGCATCTCTACTGCCCCAACTAATTTTTTTTTCTCCTGTACAAGTTCAGCAAAATTCTCCAAAACCTTTTTCATCTTTGCCCCCAGATCCACCCACTACTAATGATCAAATCGATAGTGACAGCACCTCCAACTCACCTTCACCGCAAGCTGCCTTATCTCATCTTATGGTGACAAGGCTGTGGGATGGAACTTTGGTATGGCATCAACTTCGGGTTGATCACACCTATACCCCACAAATCGAAGCTTCCTCAATCCCGACACCAACTTCCTTCACTCAAGCAAATAAAGATCTAGCATGGCGAGTAGTTATGAATGAAGAATACACTGCCATAATGCATAATCAACCTAAACCCTTATACCTCCACCAAAAGAGTGCAAACCCATTGGTTGTAAATGGGTATTTCGAGTCAAGCTAAAGGTTGATGAATCCCTTGAAAGATACAAGCCTTGGTTAGTTGCCAAATGCTTCAATCAACAAGAAGGGGTAGATTTCCATGAAACTTTTAGTCCCATGGTAAAACATGTAACGGTTCACACTGTTATTTCTTTTGCCTTTAGTCAAGGATGGCAGTTTCGACAATTGGACGTGAAGAATGCTTTTCTCCATAGTCATCTTGAAGAAGAAATTTATATGCAGTAGCCTCCAGGCTTCATTGACTCCACTCATCCTCGCCATGTATACTGTCTTCAAAGTTCGCTTTATGGACTGAAATAGGCACTACTTGCATGACACCAATGATTAAGTTATTTTCTTCTCTCTCTTGATTTCAAGTATCTCACGCTAACTGCTCTTTATTTGTGCTTCATTTGACAACATATAGTGTCTTTCTCTCGGTATATATAGATGATATAATTTTAACTAGGTTGCTCTAATTGAATCCTTTCAACGAGAATTTGCTATTAAGGACTGTTGACACTTGATTTTTAGCATTTTATTTTTAAAATTTTAGAAAATTCATAAAAATTAGAAAAAATTGAAAATTCAGCTTTGGGGACGTTGGTCTGGCCTAGGGATCCAATTCTTGAGCAAAAAAATAATTTTTCATATTTTAGTATTTTTTGCATTTTATTTTTCAAAAATTCATAAAAAAATCAGAAAAAATGAGAAAATTACAAAATAAACTTTGGAAGCCCTACCCTAGCTAAGGAAAACCATTTTGAACAAAAAAATAATTTTCCTTATTTTTTTGCATTTTTTTATATTTTCAGAAAAATAGAAAAAATACAAAAAAAATTAATAAAAAATAGCATTCGTGGCCACAAAAAATACGAAAAATAGCCCATATTTTTCTTTCATTTTCTCTTCATTTTTTCCAAATAAATTTTGAAAAATTAATCTGGAAATGGGGTTTTCTTTGTTAATCACATTTTCAAATTAATTGAAAAAAATTCTAGAAATTCCATCTTAATTCTGTAATTTTCAATTTTTACATTTTTAGAGATCGTGCCATCCCCTCTATTTCAAAATTAAAATCAAGTCCAAAATGCATGAATTGTCCAATTTCGCCAAAAAGACCAAAATTGCAAATTTTCAGTTTTTCAATTTAGTCCTTAAAAATGCTTAAAAACATATTTAAATTTTTTCTAGGGACTGAATTGAAAAATAAGGAGCACGTCACCCCCTAGATTTTGAGTTTTTGAATCCATTGGTGGCGTCTAATTTTTGCAAAAAAGGCCATTTAGGTTTGAATTTCGTGAAATAATTCCTCGGGTCAAAATTTAAAAATTCGGGATTTTGTGCAATTCCTTGCAAAATTGTCGCAAAATTCATTTCTAGAAGGATCATATTCCTAAATCGATTTTAGGCTCATATTGGGTTAATTGTGTGTTGTTTCGGGTGATTTTGGGCGATTTTGGTAGACCGGGTCGGTCGGTCAGGTCGGGTCGGATTCGACCGACGACCCGGCCAATCCATCATCTTCCCAAATGCGTCTCGAATAAACAGAGGCTGAGGGGGGGGGGGAATTTTAACAAACTCTCCAGCACTTCTTGAGTATAAAAGGGGGAAGTTGATTCGGGAGATGACACACATACACGTCACAGAGATCATACAAAGAGAGAGAGAGAGAGAGAGAGAGAGAGAGAGAGAAGAGAGAGAGAGGACGAAAAAACGTACAGAGAGAGAGGGCGAGCACAGGGGGAAGTTTCTGTGTGGAGCTTGGCCGAAAGCTTTAGGGCGTCAGTAAGTACAGAAGGAGCCGAATCAAACTTCTACTCGGCCTCATCGAGCTTCTTGGTGGTCCAAGGAGCAAGAAGAGCCACCTCACGCGAAGTTTCACCCAAAAACAAGGTGAGCTCCATTGATGATCTGCTTGAGCTCCTTCCATGGAGAAACTCAATCTAGGCCATCTCGCTTCATGATTCTTGTTGCATTTGTTTTTGCACCCACACTGATCCGAACTACGTCATTTTATTGCATCTTTGTTGCGTAAAACCTTTTGCCGTCGATCCCGAGCCTCTGATCTACCGCGAGCTCTATAACTCATACCAGGCATTATCAGGCTTCTTGGTTACCAGGTAAGTTCCTACAACCTCCTGTGATGCTGCCTGTTGGATTAGATTAGTATTTTGACGCTAGAAATGGTTAGGCCGAAGCTTCGCCGGAAATTAGTTTCAGTCGAAACTGGTGTAGTGACTTAGGGGACTGTTCTTGCTGGATCGAAGATATATGTTGGTTCTGTGATGGGTTAGGCTCGGTCTAGAGCGAATTTGCAACGTTTCCAGGAGCTTTTAGGAGCATTTTGGCCATTCCGGTGAGGCGCCGGCGACCTTTACCTGCGCCGGTCGTCTTCTCCGGGGAGACGTTGACCTGGTCAACGATGACGTGGCGCTGACGTGGCTAGACACGTCAGACGCCACGTCAGCCAAACTGTTACAACGAGTTAAACAGAATAACAAATTTAGTTGGATGGTCCCGATTAGAACACGTGTCGCAATCCTCGATTTTCTAAAAAATAAAAATCCCAATTCAAGTCTATTAACTATTTTCAGATAATAGTAAAAACGGACGGTGGATTTTGTCTTAGGATTTGATCATGGCCGTAGGATTATTATAAAGGATGGAGGGTCAAATTAAGGCCACGTGGATAGTTCATAGTCATTGGATCAAAGATGGGCGGGAAAATAAAAATAGAATAAAAAATTTCAAAAATTAAAAAACAATTACAAAAACTATGTCGTTTTGAGCCGGGTTAGGCTAATGGGCCTCAGGCCGAGTCGTTTAGTGGGCCGGGTCCATTTGACCCGGTCCGTATAACAAAGAACATACATAATAATAAAAAATAATAATAATAATATAATAAAAAATTCGGAAAATAATAAAAAAAAAATTATAAAAATTAGAAAATCAATAAAAGGCCAAAAACTGCGTCGTTTAATCTAGGGTTTAGGTTCGAGCCTTCAGGTCATGGGCCGGGTCGACCCGACCCGGTCTGGAGAATTAAAAAAAGAGTAATAAAAATTAAAATACATCATAAAAAAAATTAATAAATAAATCCCGAAAAAAAAATTCTAAAAAGATAGATAATAAAAATAGATAATAATAATAATAATAATAATAAAATTTTCAGAAAATGTTAAAAAGTAAATAAAATTCCAAAAAATATAATAAAAATAATAAAATAATAATAGAATAAAAAAATATAATAAAATAATAAATAAATAAATAAATAAACATAAAAACATAAATAATAAAATGAATAAAAATAAATAAAAATAAACTAAAAATCCTAAAAAATAATAAAATAAATAAAAAAATAAAAATAATAAAATAAATAAATAAATAAATAAATAAATAATTGATAATAAAATAAAAAAATAAATAAAGAAAGAGAGTTTAAATAATTAAGAAAATTCAGGAATTGTAGAAAAATAGAAAGATAGTGATAAAAAATCATAGAAATTTTAGAAAAATTTGGAAAATTTGTTAGAAAAATATAGAAAATGTCTGGAAAAATTTAGAAAAATTTCAGAAAAACCCAGAAAAATTTCCAAATTTGTGAAAATTAGGGAAAAACCACATTCAACTGATTTGACTTGATTTCACATTTTAGGACTCCCCGAGCCTCCCAAAATGACCATTTTGCTCCTCTGATCAATCTGACCCAAATTATTCCAAACCATCCCAAATCACCCTCGAATCTAATCGACGTGTTTTCTCGACTTTTAGGACTCCCCTTTGCTTGTATTGACTGGTTTTGATGTGATTCCTCCTCGAATTGATCTATTGATTGCGCATTTATTTCTATGATTGTGATTGATAGGATAAACACTCCCATCTGCATGAACCCCTTAGACTTTTAAGGCCTACCTTGCCCAATCTCGCCTGCATGAACTCCTTAGATTAGGAAAATCACTCAACATAGGTACCGAAAGGGCGTCGATAGTAATATCGACGTAACTAAATCCCGAATTCAAATATCTGGTTTTCGCAGAATCGAACGATCTCTCCCAATCGCTCGATAGGGTTTCAAATCATACCCTCCAAGAAATGATTGGTGGCGACTCCAATGGCATGCACACTGAGCACATGTCACCCGACCACACTAAGGTCGACTTCGATTTAAAAACTTTCCTGACGCGATTTGGTGTGGGCCTGGGAGGGCCCGAGCGAAGCCCAGACTTCTAAAAATGGGCCTAGCAATCCATTAGCTCCCTCGAGACCCCGGTAAAAAAATCTCGGGAGGGTCTCGACAAGGACCTTAGCAAGCTCCATCATTTTCTTGGCATTGAATTACAAAGAACTGATAAAGGTCTTCTACTCCATCAAGGCAAGTATGCACATGACATTCTTCAACGTACCAATATCCAAGATGCCCGACCTGTTATAACTCCTTGTATTACTGGTACTATCCTGCCTTTACTGCTGCACGAAGCTTTATTTCATGATCCTACCTTATATCGTAGTACTATCGGCACTCTCTAGTACCTTACCATCACTCAGCCGGATCTAGCCTAGGCGGTTAATACCGCGTGTCAGTTCATGCATGCTCCCACCGATGCACATTAGCAATTCGTCAAGTGTATTCTGTGTTTTCTACGTGGTACTACTAATTATGGCATTATGTTTACTCGCAGCTCTACTTGCTAACTACATGCTTTCTCCAACGCAGGTTGGGCTAGTGACCATGACACTCGTAGGTCTGTTGGTGGTTATAGTGTCTTTCTTGGATCTAATCTTATTTCCTAGAGCTCCTGTAAATAACAGTCTCGCTCTAGCATCGAAGCGGAATTTAAGTGTCTAGCTGATACAATGGCCGAGTTCATATGGATAGAATCCTTATTACATGACCTCCATGTCTCCTTGCCGAGTCCTCCTTTCTTATGGTGTGAAAATATATCGACCATTACATCACTAGTAATCCCGTTTTTCATGCCCGAACAAAATATGTTGAGATTGACTATCATTTCGTTCAAGAATGGGTGGTTCATATAGATCAGCCTGCAGGCATCTTCAACAAAGCCTACCTACCACTCGATTTTGTCTATTGCACTACAAGCTTACTGTGAGATCTCTCACATCAGCTTGTGGGGGATGTCAAGGGATGCCAAATTTGGAATATGATATTCAACAGCTCTCTAGCAACCATTCCGATTTTTCAGCAATCGCTCTTGATATGCAATGGATCTCTTGCAATCACACTTTGATTTTTTTTTTCTGATTTATCATTGGTTTGTTTATATCCTTAACTTCTTATAAATAAAAGCCGTAAAGATTCATTTTAAAATAATACAATATAGTTTCACGTTTTTACAATAAAGAACATATGCTTCTCAATAAGGAATCCCTCACGCCTAATAATAGAAGAGAAGATGCTGGATTTGCAATTCTTGATTGAACAAAAACTGACATTACCATCTAGAAATATGTTTTCTGAATTATTTCAGGGTTCATAGTCATGAAAAACCCAAACATAAACTCAGTGATCGACGGAGAATCATTTGATTTTCATCGCAACGAGCTGTGCTAACATTAGTTGATGGATGGACCAGTATATATATACCGCAAATGCAAATGCAAATGGACTAAGTATAAACTAGGTTTTTGACATAATGCACCAGCAACATTCGAATGCTCATTTGATACCGGAGAGAGGGAGCGGACACGACAGCATGGCCTTATGCAAAGACGAAAAGAACAAGAATAAAAGATGGTGAAGGGATATTTTTCGTTGGATACCCGAAGGCAAAGAATCTCAATTCAATAAAGAGTTGTGGTCGAGGAAACTATGTATTTGTTATATCCGAATCTGACATTTGATGCGATGCGAGCCAGAAAGTATCAGGCTCTATCCCAGCAGCAGTATGGATTTACGGTATGCGCTATCGCCATCTGGGCAACCATATCGAGCAATGGGAGGAAGTGCAACCTGGAGAAATGATGCCACAAAAGCACTCGCACAGTGGACAATTT
>JAGVVM010018868.1:0-21895 GCA_019149425.1 Psidium friedrichsthalianum | reverse complement strand
AATAAAAGCCGTAAGATCATTTTAAAATAATACAATATAGTTTCACGTTTTTCTACAATAAAGAACATATGCTTCTCAATAAAAAAATCCATCACGCCTAATAATAGAAGAGAAGATGCTGGATTTGCAATTCTTGATTGAACAAAAATGACATTACCATCTAGAAAATCTGTTTTCTGAATTATTTCAGGTTCATAGTCATATAAAACCCAAACATGAACTCAGTGATCGACGGAGAATCATTTGATTTTCCATCTCAACGAGCTTGTGCTAACATTAGTTGATGGATGGACCAGTATATATATACCGCAAATGCAAATGCAAATGGACTACGTATAAACTAGGTTTTTGACATAATGCACCAGCAACATTCGAATGCTCATTGATTAACGGAGAGAGGGAGCGGACACGACAGCATAGCCTTATGCAAAGACGAAAAGAACAGGAATAAAAGATGGTGAAGGGGATATTTTTCGTTGGATACCCGAAGGCAAAGAAATCTCAATTAATAAAGAGTTGTGGTGGAGGAAACTATGTATAGCTTATATCCGAATCTGACATTTGATGCGATGCGAGCCAGAAAGTATCAGTGGCTCTATCCCCAGTAGTACTGGATTTATGGTATGCGCTATTAGGGGTGAGCATGGGCCGGGTGGGTCGGGTCCAGACCGAGACCCTAAACCCGACCCTGTTATAATCGGTTCTCAATTTTTGAAACATAGACCCTACCCTGTTTGTTTTGGAACCTGTTGTGGAACCGACCCTGATTTTCGACCCGGTTCCAGGGTCTACCCGGTTCCCTATATGCAAAAAATTTTTAAAAAAATCTTACAATCACATGAATCTTTCCCTAATCAAATAAAGAATATAAAAAGGAAAAAACAGCTATTCATCGGTCATCCCCAAAGAAAACAAAGCCCAGATGAACATAAATTTTAAAGTTCAACAGAATAGGTGCAGAAACTATATTCAGACAGTCAAATTCCTAGGGAAACAGATTTTTCATCCATAATTTTCAGTAAATAATCCGCAAATGTTAAAGTTCAACAGAATAGGTGACTGTGCCACTGGCGTCAAACACTCTAGCACAAGATGAACATAAATGGAAATGCCTCCCAATATTTCTGCGAATCTCAGAATGCTAAAATAATAAGTACAGGTCTCTCTTTTTTGTCTTGCAAGTCGAAAGACTCGAAACCCACTTTGAAACTTGCAGGCATAACTCCTCCTCCACGAGCGATATCACGAGCCAATCTACTTAGTACAAAATCTCTCAGAAAGACCTGAAATTCATACATAAAGAAAAATCAACAAGAAACCATACTCTAGAGACAAATGCAAAAGTGTCTATCAATGAAGTCTATTTACTTACCACAAAATCATAGTTTCCACAAAATGAAGTCTATTTACTAATGATAATGTCGTCGTTAAGAGAATCCAACTCTAAAAACCAAAAAAAGAGATTAGAAAATACTCATTCAAATAGTGGATATGCGAATGAATTACAAGATAGAAATAAACACAACTTACCTGACTCAAACTTTTCCGCATTCTCGATGCACTCTTCAACATTAATCGACACACGAACAGCTCTCAACCAATCTTGAGTGCAAATTAGACCTTCCACCACTCTAGGAGTCAAAGAGCTTCGAAAACTATCAAGCACACGGCCTGATGTACTAAAAGTCGACTCCGAAGCAACAGTAGTCACGGGAATAGACAAAACATCCCGAGCCATCAATGATAAAATTTTGTACTTTGACCCAGTACTCTTCCACCACATCAAAAGGTCCAGATTAAGGACATCTTCACTTTCGGCTTCAAGATACCGATCAAGCTCAGATTTTTTGTCATCAAACGCATTTTTCTTCACTTGAAGAAACCTTTTTCGCCAAGCTTGGATGTCATTCTCGCTATTACCTTCATTGTCAGCAGCATTGGAACCACTACTACTACTAGTACTCACACTTGAACTTGAACCACCAAAATTTCGTTTACTAGAAGAACCAACAAAGGATTGCTCATAAAATTCAAACAAACTCTCAAGGCAATCTTCACCTTATCATGCATCTCATCAATTTTTGCTTCATCATCATATATTTGTCCATAAATGAACTTCACATAATGCAACTTTTTTGTAGGATCCAATGCAACCGCAATCAACACCATCATATTCACTTTATCCAAACTCTCATAATACTTGTCAAACTTCTCTTTCATTTTTGTTCCCATAGCTTTAAGCTTAGGGTCCAAAGCATTCGCTGCATCATTCAAATATTTATACAAAAAAGCCATCTCTTCAAAATAATCATTTGAAGTAACATATGAACTCCCGACATCCGTTTGGTGGCATCATAAAATTGCTTTAGAAATTTAGAAAGAATGATGGCATTTTCCCAATCTTCATTTTGAGGAGCATCATTGTCGATATCCCTCAAGAAAGACAAATCATCTTCTTCCATTCTTTCAAAAGCTTTTCTAAATTTTATGGCGGTGTCCAACATTAGGTAAGTGGAGTTCCATCTAGTGGCAACATCAAGACAAACCGAACCCTTGTATGTGATCCTCTCACTCTCAATATAAGATTGAAATGTTTTTGCTCTCATAGGAGAACTCCTCACATGTCTAACTACATTACGGATACGTGCAATAGAATCATGCACATCTTTCAATCCATCTTTTACAATCAAGTTTACTATATGAGCAGTGCACCTCATATGTAAATAATTACCATTCAAGATAAAAAACCTTTCACTTGAGAATTTTTCCTTCAAATAACCAATGGCCACATCATTGGAACTCGCATTATCTACGGTTATTGTGGAGATCTTTCTTTCTATTCCCCACTCGTACATGCATTTCTCCACCATCTTCCCAACCTCCCTACCCTTATGACTATGCATCACCACAAAATTGATGATTCTTTTATGCAACTTCCAATTTTCATCAATAAAATGCGCAGTGAGACATAAATAGTTCAAGTTTTGAATAGAACTCCACATATCAGTTGTGAGTGCAATCCTAGAATTAAACTTACCAAAGTAAGCCTTCAAACAAGTTCTTTCACTCAAATACAACTTCATACAATCTCTAGCAATCGTAAATCGAGACACATGTTGGACGAGAGGCTGTATTTCAGTGACATAATCACGAAAACCGACACGCTCAACCATGGAAAAAGGTTGTTCATCAATAATGATCATCCGAGCAAGCATATGCCTACTGCGTTCTTGGTCAAACTTCCACGTTGTTAAGACATTACTACCACTACCACCACCAGTATTTTCCCCTACCTCGCCAGACAAATTTTTGTTACGTGGTGCAAAAACCGTTTGCTTCTTATCTGCACGAGGATACTTTTTGCACTTGTTCAAGTGCTTCCACATGGTAGATGTTCCATGATTAACATTATACTCATACTCGACCCCACAGTGAATGCACTTTACCTTAATTGTTTTCTTTGTCTCGTCATCCATGATTCTTGAAAAGTGATCCCAGGCCTCTGAGTGATTAGCTCGCTTTTTGCTAAGAGGAGGAATGGAGCTAGGCATCGTCGCCTTGTTTGTCGCGCTCACGGTAGATTCCACTTCGTCAACTCCATGAAATGGCAATTCCATCATTTCATTATGTACATGCACTTCCATTGATATGTCCTTGTCTTGCTCCATCAAACTGAAAACAAATTATACATCAATATTAGGATCCTATTGTTTAGATACCTTCCACAGATATGGTAAATGGTGAAAAGTATACTACATATATGGTAAAGGCTAGAGGAATTTGAGAAAATGCTTTCAATTGCCGCTAACCAAACAATAATGTTCCACTAAAACAAACAATATGGTCTCATAACTTCCTACTAAACTCAAGGTGATCGATCTGTCTTTGCCATTAGAGAAATGAAATGCTTAAACTGTGACACCATACGTAAGTGCTAATCAATCCAGCCACTAAAATTCGTAGGGCAACATGAGAGTTGTGAATGTCCGATTCATGTGCAATTCAGTATGGGACAAAGTGGGAGAAAAACTTTGAGATTGCCAGTCTAAAAAGTACTCTCGAAGAAGCACATTTGAGCAATGGGTACTCAGGGATGACACATTTAGTGTCATTGCCAACCAAAAGTTCAATGCTCAGATACCTTGATCATTGTGGATACTCCCATTGATCTCCATTTTCCATTCTAGGATATTTCACTCGCTAATGTGCTAAAGCATAAAACCGTGTGAGTCCACCTCCGGAACCCTTTTGATTGGTGGCCTCCTCTAAGTGTTGGGGTCCATTTGTTTCTCTCTCCATTCTCGTCCTTGCAAATGCTCTATAGGGGGGACACTAGCTATAAGGAAAATGTTCTACTTATCACATATGTGAGAGACAGAGAGAGGTAAACATTACAAGAAAAAATAAAAACAAGGATATAAATATTATCGGACTGCTAATTTTTTTCCTTTGCAACAAATTCGTTTTGTCTCCCTGTTTAAGCCTAAGAGTTTTTAAAATATGGAAAAGCCAACAATAAAAGCTAATTCGCATTCTAGTTATAAAATGGGGAAATAACCAAATGGCAGCTCTTAATATGATGTGGACAAATTTAAGCATGAATTTGTTAGCTTGCTTCACATTAATGCCTCTAGAAAACAGTTCTCCCACTTATGCCTCGTAAAACAGATAGGGAAAGGGGGTTCTTTCTTTACTATCGCCACATGAATTGATCATAAATAATTACTTTACCCACATAGCCAACGAAGTAAATGCATTAGCCTAAAGGGCAATTCTCCATAATGTTTGCAATATTCTTTCATTCCCTATTTGCAATGATATTTGTACAGGAAATTACATCTACTGAACGCTAGCATTTCTAGAATCGAATTCACATAGTTAGCAAAAACCAACCTATCCTAGATGCTGGACCTGGGATCGAGCCTCATTACAGCTTATCCACCTTACTTAGAGTCGTATGAAAGCCGGCAACTGTAGCGATAAGCTAATAACCGCATAAGTTGGAGAATGCTCCAACATTATCCACAATCATAGCATTGGAGAGACAAGGATTTGTACACATAAAAAACTATGTATTATGGAAACACTTAAAATACAATGGCATTAGCATCTAATTATCAACAGAAAAACTTTCTACTTAACGTTTTTAATGTGCTGCTGCAAATAGTAGAGGAAGAAAGTGGAGAAAAACTGACGTATTATTCTCATAAATGGACAGATACAAGAATAGCGCAGGGAACCTCGGTGTAGAAGGCAGCATAAACTTTAATCAAACAAGTCATAGATCTCCATATGAATAGCTGTTTTAGAGATGGTATGAAACCCTGCGTGTGCTAATTATTCCAAACAGAAACTTGAGAGGCAGAGTAGCAAATTTTGAGATTAAATAGCATCACAGAAAGAGCTTAATTGAGCTCACTTCAGAAACACCATTGAAGCTAATTGAAAACTGAGCAGGTACAGCAATCAAAAGATGACTGATAATCAATGATCGATAATCACCCACTCACCCATCAATCAGGTAAGAAGTATCAGAAAGGGAATTACGAAAAGTTCATACCTTTGAGATGCTTCAGAGCCAGTCGATCGATCTAAAATCAATGCCTCCAGAAACACAAAAGAAAACACAAAAGGGAGTTGATCGTAGCGAGTCTAGCGGAGGTCTCTCCGAGGTGAGGTGATCTTGGCGACAACAAAAGGAAACACAAAACAAAGGAGTTCGTCGCGACAATGAAAGGCGAGTTGATCTGGTGACAATGAGAGAATCTCTCTCGGAGCGAGAGCGCAAGATGAGTTGGAAAAACGAAACAAAGGAGGTTGAAGGTGAGCGACGAGCGTGCTGGAAGAGGAGGCAAGGCTGCGGCTGCACGAAGAGTCGAAGACTAAGTTTGGCTTAGGGTTTTTTTCCCCAAACTACTCTAAAAAACGGTTCTATAAACCGGTCCGGGTGGGCTTTTACCTAGAACCGGAACCAGACGGTTTCAACCGGTTCTCAATAATTGGAACCGGTTCTTGGACTGGTTTGAACGGGAACCGATTCCGAACTGTTTTTCGGGTGGTCCGATCTGGGTAAGGGTAAACCCGATCCGGTGGCACACCCCTAATGCAAACAAGACAGCTTTCATTAATTTCAGACCACTAATTTCTTGTAGCAGACTGTTCGTTTATAAACGTGGCGTGCTCACGTCTTCTCTAGCCCCTTTCTTCTCCTCTTCTGCTTCATCGAATACTGCTGCTACTTTGTTTTTTTTTTCTTGGGCTGCTCCTAGTACCATCGACTGCAGCTGCGATCCTCTTCTTTTGCTGCTGCCTGAGCTTGCTGCTTGTCGCTCCTCCATCTTCGGCCGCTTGTGATTGCTGTTGCCGCTGTTCTTCTTCTGCTTCTGACTCCTTCGGCAACTTAGGACTGTGCAGTTGGAGTCTTCTGTTCCAGCTACTTGTGGCTCGTGTCGCTACTTCTTTGTCGTCCTTTTTTCCCTCGTTGAGCTGCTACTGCTCGTGCTTTCCCTGGAAATTTTGCTGCTTGGTCCTCTGCATCTTCTCAGCTGCTTGATCTTTTAGCTGCTGGAATTTCCTTGCCTTTTTCTACTCTTCTGCTGGATTTGCTTCTTTCTTCTCGGGTTCTCGCGTCCAGCACGCGCACCTGGAGGAAATCGGCTCGTTCGGGGTCGTCCGCGTCCGAATCGAGCTCCGTTTTCGCCTGTGTACTCGTAAGACTTCAAACTTCGATATTCTAAAAGCGGATCAGCGAAAAACCTCCTGGAAAATTCCCAGTTTTGATTCAAAGTTGACCCTCTTTTCCGTGTTTGTTTGTAGCTAGTTTCTCACTGTCTTGGCTGAAGTTGCTTGCTCGAAGCTCGATCATCGTCGTCCGTGGCCCGAGCTCGAACTCGGATTTTTAGGTGAGCACATTTCTAGACTTGACTTAGAATGTCGGGTATGCTAGGGACTAGTAGGGAAAATTTTATGATGAAAAATATTAAATTTCTTGAACGTAGAGTATCGATTAATTGCTACTAGACCATAAGAGTAAATTGGTAATTTTTGTGGACTCTAGAAATTGCCTTGTGTGCCAGATTGCTTGCCTTTGAGCCTAGGTGACTTAGAATGGAAACCGGGTCCTGGAATGCGAGTTTTTGTAACGTGAAATGCCTGGTTATTATATTTGATTTATTTTGAGTTGAATTGTGTGCTCTGGTGAATAATCTTGGGAAATGCATGTGGCAAAGTTGACTTGCATGAGTGTTTACGGGGTGGGCTAATTGAGAATTTTGTGATGCTCATCATTGATCTGCATACTGGCATGAGACATGTGCGTTTGGCGGAGTGCGTAGAACCGTGCGGGACGGCCCGGCAGTGTCTAGGGGGCCACCGGGAATGCGGGGTGATAAGGAGGTGCCGATCGCAGTGCTAATTGAGCCACGGTCTTGCACTTGCGCCTGAACGTGCTCGGCACGGGGTAGCTGGAGAGACAAGGGTGCCAACTTCGGTGTGATTAGACACGGGTTGAGGCACAGGCCTGAGACGTCCATGACGTGGCCGGGACCGGAAGTGCTATTGAGCCACCGGTGGGGTTCGGTCCGGAAGAGCTAGTGAGCCACCGGGGACCCCAAGAGAACCAATGAGCATCTGCATTTGCATCTGTTTGATCTGAAGTCGTAACATGCATGTGATGATTTAATTTCTAGCTGAGGTATATGCTTCATTCTAAATTGAGTCTAGACATGTGTTTGCTGAGTTTCGACTCACATATTTTTGGCTGATCGCCATTTCAGATCCTTGATCATAGACTTGATTGTTCTCTGATATCCGAGGAGTTTGATCCGGAGGAGTGGTCCTTGCTAGAGGACGAGTAGTCCTGATGATGCCTAGATGGAGACTAGTGACTTTTTGGTTTGGCCTATTCCCTTTTGTTAGTGGCCAACTCAGGTTTTGAGGTTCAGATGATAATCTTCCTCCCAGGTTGTATAGAACTCTTACTGTTATATGTAAATTAATTTTCTCTATCTCTCTATCCCACATGTGTGTTTGTCAGGGGTTGTGCGTTTTCGCTGTCGCATTTGTTAGCCATCGTTTGGCCGCGACGAGTCCTGGGCCGTCGCCAGTATTGGCCAGGCGATGAGGAATTGGCAGGTGAAGGGATGTTGCGCGTCCGACGGGTCCGGGGCGTGACATCCCCGTTCGGAGTGGTATCAGAGCAAGGTCAGCTCGATAAGAAATTATTCGAGGCTTGGAGTGATAAGGTTGACGATTGTGGGATAGTTAGATAGAGAGAGACCCCTAAGTTGGACTAGGGATTGGGCATATATGCCTGTTCTTGACTGGCGCATGTGATTGCTAGAATTTAGAGTGCTTTCTGTGGCTATTGCTAGTAATTATATATTCTAGCACTTGCTGCTAGACCCTGATTGGTGGTTTGGGTCTTAATTCCTTGATGGAATTATAGCAGGTATAAGTGAGTCAGACCAAGGAAAATGAGCAACAGAAATAGACCAAGGAAGTATGCAAGTGTGTCTGGCTCAGGTGTTCCAACTGCAAGAGCTCAAGCTGCCGGTACTTCAGCTGCAGGAGCTCAAGCTGCAGGTGCTCCAGCTGCAGGAGCTCAAGCTGCAGAAAACCCAAGTATTGGAGATATTATGAGGGTATTGGCAGAAGTTGGTACCTTGATGGGCAGGCAAGCTGAAGAAAGAGCTGCCACTGTAGCCCAAGCTGCTGAGGCCGCTTTAGCTGCCGTGCATGGAGCCAATGTGAATAATGCCCGGGCAATGGAGGTCGGCAGACACCTCATCTCGTGGAGCAATTTCTGAAGTTGCATCCACCGAAATTTGATGGAACGGGAGGACCTGAAGCAGCCTCCCTTTGGACAGAGCAACTGGAGAAAGCGTTTGAAGTGCTGGGATGTACTGGGGAAGAAAGGGTTTCATTAGCTGTCTACCAGCTCCAAGGCACAGCAGATGATTGGTGGAAGGCCACCCGAGGAAGAGTCTTCCCTGAAGGTACAGTGCCGAACTGGACGATTTTTGTGAAGCGTTCAATGGGAAATATTTTTCGGAAGCCGCGCAGGAAAGAAAGATGGAGGAATTCCTGCGGCTCCGTCAGGGTCAGATGACAGTGGACCAGTATGAAGCAGAATTCGCAAGGCTATCCAAGTTTGCTCCGAGAATGATAGAGAATGCCTGGGACAAGGCAAGGAGATTCCGTGAAGGATTGAGGCCGGAACTCCGCAGTCGATTGATTACTGCAGGATTGAGGGACTATGGAGCGATGTATGAAAGGGCTCAGGAGTTCGAAAGAGACATAAATGAAAGAGCCGCCGCATCTGGGTCACGATTCATGCCCAGACGAGATGACAGGAGTTTTGGAAAAAGGCCAATGATGGACAATAGAAGGTTTGTCCCTCCACCTCGAAGGACTTTGGGAAAACCGACACCTCCTGGTAGTGCAAGGTGTCGCGATTGTGGACAGAGGCATCCGAACAGTTTGTGCCCAAGGAAGACAGGAGCATGTTTCGAATGTGGACAAATGGGGCATATTGCGAGGCATTGCCCAAGAAGGAATCGTGGACCGCAGTTTCAACCGCAGAGACCGCCAGCTGGACCACAGGCGATGACTGCTCCCCAAGAAAATCTGAATCGACCGCCAGCGCAAGGAAGAGTGTATGCGATGGCGCGAGGAGAAGCTGAAAATGCGCCAGGTGTGATCACAGGTACCGTCTCTCTTTGTGATCATGCTGCTTATGCCCTGTTTGACCCTGGAGCATCGCATTCATTTGTGTCTGAACAATTCGTTGCTTTGGCTGGTATGGATGTGAGACCATTAGAAACACTATTGCATGTGGTCACCCCACTAAAGGATAAAATGATCATCTCGTTAGGATGTCAAGGGTGTAAGATATCCTTGGGTGGTAGAGAGGAACTGATTGATCTGGCTGTCCTACCCATGTTTGACTTTGATGTGATAGTAGGAATGGACTGGTTAGTTAAACATGGGGCAGTAATTGACTGTAGTAGTAAGGTGATTCAGTTTAACTCGACTGGTCACCCTAGATTTGAATTTCGAGGAAACCGAGGAGGAACCTCGATTCCTTGGATATCGTCGTTGGAAGCGACTAAATTGATGGACGAAGGATGCCAAGGATACCTAGCCTCTGTAACTGATTCATCAGTTGAGGAAGTAAGGCTTGAAGATTTGCCTGTAGTGCGTGATTTTCCGGATGTCTTCCCGCAAGAGTTGCCAGGACTGCCACCTGAAAGGGAAGTAGAGTTTGCAATTGAATTGGCTCCTGGGACAGAGCCAATATCTAAGGCACCTTACAGGATGGCATTGTCGGAATTGAAGGAATTGAAGGTCCAATTGCAGGAACTGCTGGATAAAGGATTTATTCGCCCAAGTGCTTCGCCATGGGGTGCTCCAGTATTGTTCGTAAGGAAGAAAGACGGGTCATTGCGTCTGTGCATTGACTATCGGCAGTTGAATCAGGTGACGGTCAAGAATAAATACCCGTTGCCTAGGATAGATGACTTGTTCGATCAACTACAAGGAGCATCTGTGTTCTCTAAGATAGACCTGAGGACAGGCTATCACCAGTTGAGGATCAGAAAGGAGGACATACCGAAAACGGCGTTCAGGACGAGGTATGGACACTATGAATTTACGGTCATGCCGTTTGGATTGACCAATGCTCCTGCCGCCTTCATGGATATGATGAATAGGATATTCAAGGAGTTCCTAGATCGGTTCGTAATAGTATTCATCGACGACATACTGGTGTACTCGAGAAGTTCTGAGGACCATGAACAGCACTTGAGTATTATTCTACGGACCTTAAGGGAACATTCGCTTTACGCCAAGTTCAGTAAATGTGAATTTGGCTTAATCGAGTGGCGTTTCTTGGACATATAATTTCTGGAGAAGGAATTGCTGTGGATCCGTCAAAGATTGAAGCAGTTGAAAAGTGGCCTAGACCGACAACCGTGACAGAAGTGAGAAGTTTCTTAGGTCTGGCAGGTTACTATAGACGTTTCGTGGAAAAGTTTTCTACGATAGCTGGACCCTTAACGCGTCTATTGAAAAAGGAGACGAAGTTCGAATGGACGGATAAGTGTGAAGAAAGCTTTCAAGAGCTTAAACATAGACTAACGACTGCGCCAGTATTAACTATTCCGTCTGGATCTGGAGGATTCGAGATTTACAGTGATGCGTCGTTAAGAGGTCTGGGATGTGTCTTGATGCAACATGGACGGGTTGTAGCGTATGCGTCTCGACAGCTGAGGCCACATGAGATGAACTATCCGACGCATGATCTGGAATTGGCAGCGATAGTGTTCGCACTGAAGATCTGGAGACATTATCTGGTTGGAGAAAAGTTTCAGATTTATACGGACCACCAGAGTCTGAAGTATCTATTCTCTCAGAAGGAGCTGAATTTGAGACAACGTCGCTGGATGGAATTATTGAAGGATTACGACTGCGACATTTGTATCACCCTGGAAAGGCGAACAGAGTAGCTGATGCGCTCAGTCGAAAGTCGAGTATAGCGCATATGATGGTTAAAGAGTGGAAGTTATTAGAGGGGATAAGAGACTCGGAATTCAAGATAGAGGTAGGACACCTCTCGAGTCTGATGGCCACCTTGAGAGTTGAACCGAAAATTCACTCGAGGATCAAGGAACTTACAATCTACGGACCCTGATATTCAGAAGATCTTGACTATGGATGTGGCAAAGAGAAAACCGGAGTTTCAGGTGACAGAGGATGGAATTCTAAAGTTCAAAGGACGCTTGTGCGTGCCAAATAATGAGGAATTAAAGGAAGAGATTTTGACAGAAGCGCATCGTAGCAGTTATAGCATTCATCCAGGTAGCACGAAGATGTATCAGAACCTGCGTCAGCACTACTGGTGGAATGGAATGAAGGTGGATGTGGCCAAACACGTGGCAAAGTGCCTGACCTGTCAGCAGGTGAAAGCACAACATTGCAAACCTGGAGGATTGCTACAGCCATTGGAGATTCCAGAATGGAAATGGGAACATGTTACGATGGACTTCGTGACTGGTTTACCAAGGAGTCAAAGGGGCAACGATTCGATCTGGGTTGTGGTCGATAGGCTGACCAAATCTGCTCACTTCATAGCAGTGCGAAAGGACCTTGCTCTGGAAAAGCTGGCTGAATTATATGTTCATCAAATCGTTCGTCTGCATGGAGTACCAGTTACCGTCACGTCGGACCGTGACCCTCGCTTTACTGCGACATTTTGGAAAAGTCTGCAGACTGCGCTAGGAACTGAATTGAGGTATAGTACGGCATATCATCCGCAGACCGATGGACAAACAGAAAGGACGATTCAGACATTGGAGGACATGTTGAGAGCCTGCGTAATAGATTTCAAAGGTGGATGGGAAGAACAATTGCACTTGGTGGAGTTTGCGTACAATAACAGCTATCAGCAGAGCATCAGGATGGCTCCATTTGAGGCTCTATATGGAAGAGCTTGTAGAACTCCAATCTGCTGGGACGAGATTGGTGAAAGGAGCATAACAGGCCCAGAACTGGTTCAGCAGTCCGTTGAGGCAGTGAAAGTGATAAGGGACAGGCTGAAAACAGCTCAGAGTCGCCAGAAAAGCTATGCAGATAGGCGACGTAGGCCATTGGAATTTCAAGTAGGCGATCATGTATTTTTGAAGGTGTCGCCAATGAAAGGTCTATCTCGATTTGGGAAAAAGGGAAAGTTAAGCCCGAGATTTGTAGGCCCATTCGAGATCTTGGAAAGAATTGGAACATTGGCGTATCGTCTTGCTTTGCCGCCAAATTTGTCTCAAGTGCATAATGTGTTCCATGTTTCGATGCTGAGGAAGTACGAGCCGGACCCGAGCCATATACTCGATCATGAAGTCATTGAAGTGGATGACCGAGTCTCGTACGTAGAGAGGCCCGTTCGAATAGTGGACCGAAGAGAACACGTCCTACGGAACAAGACAATATCCCTGGTCAAAGTAATCTGGGAGCATCATGGAACTGAAGGCGCAATGTGGGAAAACGAAGACGAAATGAGGCGCAAGCACCCCACCTGTTTGTGTAATTAGTAGTGTTAGTAGAATGAAAATTTCGAGGACGAAATTCCTGTAAGGAGGGGAGAGTTGTGACGTCCTCAAAATTCATGCATATGGGACAAGAAAGTTTAAGGTTTTGGACCCACTTCCTCTCAAATTTTCAGCTGAAGAGCCTCCACGTGCCCACCAACCCTATTTTTCTTCTTTCTTTCTGCTGGTCAAGCTTACGTGTGCACCATTAAATTTCCACTGCTTTTGTTTCCCCAAAAACCTCAGCCTTTTTTGGACAAAATTTCGGCTTTGCTCTTCTTCTTTGTATCAATTTTTCCTGCCTGCCCTTCGTCATTCCCATACAAAACTCATGATTGAAGCCACCTGTTCCAATTATTCACGTAGGAAAGTTGACCGGCTTTCTCCTTCTTTCTTCTTCTTCTTCTTCTTCTGGTTTGTCTTCAGCCGGGACTCATGCCATTTGCTGCTCTTCCTCTGCAACTTCTTCCGCTGCTTGGTTTGCTGCTGTTTCTACTCCATGCTTCTTTCTTTTGTTGCGCTACATCTTCCTCTTGAGCTGTCCACCGTGAGCTTGCTGCTGCATCTTTCTTCTTCATTCTCGGTTTGCAACTGCTGGATTCTATTGCTGTCTTCTCGGGTTCTCGCGTCCCTGCACGCGCACCCAGAGGAAATCGCCTCGTTCGGGGTCGTTCGGTGTCTGAATCGAGCTCCGTTTTCGCCTGTGTACTCGTAAAACTTCAAACTTCGATATTCTAAAAGCGGATCGACGAAAAACCTCTTCGAAAATCCTCGTTTCGAATCAAAGTTGATCCTACTCTGCTGGTTTCTTCTTTTGCTTGTTGCACTACGTCCACTACTGCCCCTTGCCTTCGATACTTGGGACGCCACGGCTGGGAGTTGCTGCTGCATTTTTGCTGCTCAAGTTTCGTTCACGCGCTCGGCCACCGCGCGAGTTTGTCGCGTTTACTCTCGAGCTGTGGCCGTCTTGTTTGGCCCGATCATCGTCATCCGTAGCCCGAGCTCGAATTGGATTTTTAGGTGAGCACATTTCTAGACTTGACTTAGAATGTCGGGTATGCTAGGGACTAGTAGGGAAAATTTTATGATGAAAAATATTACATTTCTTGGACGTCAAATGTCGATTATTTATTAGTGACCGTAGGAGTCAATTGGTAATTTTTGTGGACTTTAGAAATTGCTTTGTGTGCTAGATTGCTTGCCTTTGAGCCTAGGTAACTTAGAATGGAAATCGGGTCCTGGAATGCAAGTTTTGCAACGTGAAATGCCTGGTTATTATATTTGATTTATTTTGAGTTGAATTGTGTAATCTGGTCAATAATATTGGGAAATGCATGTGGCAAAGTAGACTTGCATGAGTGTTTACGGGGTGGGCCAATTGAGAATTCTGTGATATTCATCATTGATCTGCATACTGGCATGAGACATGTGCGTTTGGCGGAGTGCGTAGAATCGTGCAGGACGGCCCGGCAGTGTCTAGGGGGCCACCGGGAATGCGGGGTGATAAGGAGGTGCCGATCGCAGTGCTAATTGAGCCACGGTCTTGCACTTGCGCCTGAACGTGCTCGGCACGGGGTAGCTGGAGAGACAAGGGTGCCAACTTCGGTGTGATTAGACACGGGTTGAGGCACAGGCCTGAGACGTCCATGACGTGGCCGGGACCGGAAGTGCTATTGAGCCACCGGTGGGGTTCGGTCCGAAAGAGCTAGTGAGCCACCGGGGACCCCAAGAACCAATGAGCATCTGCATTTGCATCCGTTTGATCTGAAGTCGTAATATGCATGTGATGATTTAAATTTCTGGCTTGAGGTATATGCTTCATTCTAAATTGAGTCTAGGCATGTGCTTACTGAGTTTCGACTCACATATTTTTTGGCTGATCGCCATTTCAGATCCTTGATCATAGACCTGATTGTTCTCTGATATCCGAGGAGTTTGATCCGAAGGAGTGGTCCTCGCTAGAGGACGAGTAGTCTTGATGTTACCTAGATGGAGACTAGTGACTTTTTGGTTTGGCCTATTCCCTTTTGTTTGTGGCCAACTCAGGTTTTGAGGTTCAGATGATAGTCTTCCCCTAAGTTGTACAGAACTCTTACTGTTATATGTAAATTAAGTTTTCTCTATCTCTCTATCCCACATGTGTGTTTGTCAGGGGTTGTGCGTTTTCGCTGTCGCATTTGTTAGCTGTCGTCTGGCCGCGACGAGTCCTGGGCCGTCGTCAGTATTGGCCAGGCAATGAGGAAATTGACAAGTGAAGGGATATTGCGCGTCCGACGGATCCGGGGCGTAACAACCAATGTTAGGTGAGCTCGGTGTCACCCAACTATGGTGACCATGGTTGGGCGTCGCTAGATCTGGGCGAGCTCGCCTAGCCATGGCATCGTCCAGATCTGACGAGGATGAACTCGCCCAAAAATGGGGATGCAACGCCATGGTTGGGTGAGCTCGCCCAGACTTAGCTATGGCGTCAAGCTATTAGCTTCATTGTGATCTGATTGAAGACATCTAGCCATGGCGGGCAAAAATCTTCTATTGTCGTTCCTTCACCACTGATTCAAGTCCCCTGTGGTCCTGGAACCTCCCTTTCCTCGCCTCGCCTTTCTTGTATGTCTGTCTCCTGTCTTCCACCTCCACGCCCAATTCCTCCTAGTTGACTATGAATATAAGGCACCATTTTTCAGTCTTCACTCTTCGTTCAGTTTGTCTCCATGGACTTCGTAGAATAAAAGGCGCCAATGTTAACATTGCTTTCTCTCCTCTCAACTTTTTAATGTCCTACCGAAAGAACGGGTGCCCAGATGAGATTTAGAGGTCGGCTGTCCTTATTCTTTTTCCGGACGGTCCACTAGACCATATAAGACAGGCCGTAGCTTGGTCCCTTCGTGGAAGCTCAAGCTATAAAGCCTTCGTTTCTTTCATTTTATTCGCGTGCGGTGACGTTGGATTGAGCGAAAGAAGCAGGCAGGATGGAGCGTCCCAACGTCTCCCGTAATATAAGCAAATTCTGTTCATTCACTTCAGTTTCAGTTGACGGATGACACGCTCAACATAGGGGATTGAAACCCACATGTTCTCCCTGGCCATGGAGCTTCCTCCTCGTCAACTTCAGAAATCGTAGCCTCCTTCTCCAGAAATTTTCCATTTCTAGACCTCCGTGATATCCGCGGTGGGTTCCGGCTTCAATTGTTCTTGAATTCTTGCAGTTGCACCAGAGCTATGAAGCCCTTCCTCCTTCTTTGATTTTCCATTCTCGTTTATGATCCAGTTCAAATATCACTGACTCTTGGGTCCTTTCCTATATTTTCGGAGATCACTCTTCCTATCCCTGCACCATGAACGCTCGGCGCAGCTCTGTTTCGATTTCCAGCTCTCATCTTCACAGCGATGCTTCTGGAATTCGTTCGCTGCTCGCTGACCATCTCGGAGTGTCAACCGACAATCGCTAAAACAAAGCGTAATGTAATGTGTGAATTGTACAAGGTTTCTAGAGACTATCTTGATTGATTTTCTCTCTTTTGCAGATTATCTCCGTTGATCGTTGGCCACTTCCAATAGCCATTACCGCTATCGCCTTTCACTGCCTTCAACATCACGCTGTGGCTGTGGCCTCTCTGGTATTTTCAGTATCCCCTGCTCTACTTCGCCTTCGCAAGAGACAAGATCAAGTTGCCTTCATAACCCTCATCTATAAATCACCGACAATCTCACTTGTTACATTTTGTTGTGCTAGGGTAAATTGTAGATGAAAAAGGACTTTGAATTCGTGACGATGTTGCTCTTGAGTTCATCTCTGCTTGGATTCATTATCGTCGCAGTATTCTTGGGGTGAGTGATTTGCCAACTTTTTCTGGTTCTTAAAGCGCCAACAAAAGAAACAAACTAAGAAAGAAAGAGAAATGACGGTCGGAAGAAGTGCTTATATCGATATTAGCGTCTGCAATGCTCTTTTTCTGATCGTTGGGCGAATGAAATGTTGTTTTTTGCCGACCCAGCTGTTTATCTTACGAAAAATGAAACCCATATAATGTAATCGCTTGTTTCATGGATTGTTTTGGCGTGAGCGCTCATGTTTGTTGATTTTGTAGTTTCTTGTTTTCATCGATGTTTTATATGTCAACGTCCTTTTTGTTCAATCCACGCACTGTCATCTATTGGCACTGTTGTGTTGGTGAAATGTGTGAATCTTAGTGCATAAACTTCTCAGGGCAATGTGAATACTACTCCTCATTTCTTTTTGGAGAGCGTAGTATTTCTGGTGATACATTTTAAACACTCGTACTTGTAATCAAAATGGAACTTGCTGGAACCGAATGCTTACCTGCTGTCCCCAACTTCATGGTGAAAGTTTAACCTCAGCTTGAGGTCAGTTTGATCATTCGTACATAAACTATCAAAATCCTTGTTGAAGCAATGTCATTACCCTGCTTTAAAACTGCTGGAATCTTTTTCATGCTTGCTGTCCGTGTCCCTAATCTCCCTGTTGGATTGTAAACCTTCCTCACTTAGATGCTATATCCATTAGGCATAAATGAATCTTCACATAGGCTAATTTCGTACCTGAAATTAAGATGAGAATAAACCATCGTAAATTGATAAATATTTTTTTGTCAAAACCTGTGAATCTGTGCAATGATTTCTTTCTGTAATTTGTATTTTGGCTCTTATCATGTTCATGTCGTGAAATGAACCTTTTTCAGTGTTGTCATTGATTCAATTACAGGGTGAGAAATTGACAAGAACTCGTGATTTTCTTTGATATGTCATGACATAAGATCTTGACAATAAGTAATTGACCCTTCCGTGGAACAATGGTTGGCGCTTTCAGAGAGTTTTTTTTTTTTTTTGACATGCATCTAGAGTTGGTTTCATGCTTATGTCACCTGAGAAGAGAATTTGACACAAGGTCCACTTCAAAATCTTTATTGACCCTTTGAAGTTTGCATGCAGCATGGATATGACCTCCGTCTGACACCAGTTGTTGCATGGAGTGTTCGTCCTCTGAGATAGTTTTCATCTTTTTTCCTATTTCCCAGAGGTCAAGGACAAGAGGCAAATTGAAGGAAATAGCTGGGAACTCATCGCTGAAACTGGTCCTTCACTATCATCTTAACTCAATACCAAAAAGAGACTTCCAAACAACGGTACTCAATTTTGTTGCTTATCGACATATACGAAGCATGTTCATCTCACTAATAATTTATTACTGTTATATGTGCATAGAAAATGCCAGATTGACCCTAGGAAGGAACTGGCGTTATCTAAATATCATATTCGTTCATGTCTCTTAGCTGCGGCTTCTTCTTCTTTTCTTCTTTTGGGTACTGTTTTATCTAACTTATGTCTTAGCTGGTTGCATATATATAAGTGGGTTTTTATATTCCCTCATCTTGATGTTGCAGGCCATTGTTTCTCTCACTTATTTAAGTTTGTGCCTCTATTTCTGTTAGAGTAATTTAATATTAAATCACGTATTCAACAACATCATAAGCTTTTAGAACATTTGATGGTAGTCTCATAAAAATTTCACGTGATATTAGAGTAGAAGGTCCTGAGTTTAAATCTTTCTAGACTCCTATTTGCCTCTACAATAAAATATTTTCACCCTTTAGTACTAGGCAAAAGATCATGCTAATGTTCATCTAACTCATTAAGAGGTATTATTGATCTCGCTGGCTGAAGCTAAAAAATCAGTCTCGCTGATGTAAGAATCACACACTTTATTCCAAATATTTTCAAAAGAAAAATTGGAAAAACAAAAAATTTGTTTATGTAAATGTGCGTACGATCTTCAAAGTGTACTCTCACGCCGGAGCGTGCATTCATGATATCAAAGCAATGCAAGCCCATTCATGATAGCAAAATTTGTTAATGAAAGTGGATGTATTGCAATTTCATGGTAATGAACTAAATAAAGCTGAATGAGAACTTGATATCAATTTGTTTCATTTCAGGATCTAAGTCAATTTGGTGTTTTGGTCGGTTTAGATGCGCATATGTCTATTAGCCAATGTTTCATGATGCTGCTGCTGTTGATTCTAATCTGATTGATTTGGTGTCTTGAATTCTCTATCATGATTCTCTCTTTTTGAATTATCTATGGTTAGCATCACTTTTCGTTGAAAGGTGATTCCATATGGAGAATTTTCGTTCACAAAACCACCGTGTCGTCTATTCAGTTGCATCAATTTTACTTTGCCATATATTTATGTCCATTGCGTGTGCGTGTTAGAATCACCATACAGAATTCAACCACATTAGTTATTGAACAAAAGTTTAATTTGGCATGCTACATTACGTATAAGGCTACTATTGTAACGCTACATTACTTATTGAACCAAAGTACATTAATCACATTACTTATTAAAAAGTTATGGATTAAAAGTTCATGGATCACATTACTTTTTTAATGGGATAATGACACCAATAATTCCTAAACTTTGCTTCAATAAACAATGTGATCCATGAACTTTGGTTCAATAAGTAATGTGGTCCATGAACCCAAAAAATGAGGCCACTATTGTAATGCTACATTAATCACGCCTTATTATCTATACAATCTGTTTCCTCTTTGATCAACTTATGTATGTATGCATACAGGAGGTGCAATATCCAAATCTTTTGGCATTGACATGTACTATCAACACTTTTGACATCTTAGATGGAAATCCAATTTTTCCCCAATCAAACAATTGTCAGACTAGAAAGGTGATGCCAAAGAAAAAGGCCACTCTATTGCTTCAATCATTGCATCAATGGTAGCCATTCTAGTCTTGATTTTATCCGGAGCTCTTGCAGTATTGTGATAATCAAAGAAGACGATCCAAAGTAACTCTCTTCCATATTGCGTGTGGCAAGAAAAATCAAAATTTTTACTGGTGATCTTCAATTAGGTGTTCGGGTTTTGAACATGAAACTAGTTAAATCGCTTCACTCTTTCTGGTTTGTTTTTCACACGACGTGGTTACATACTTTTCAAGAAGGTTCTTTTTGCAGTGAAGGCATATGCTATCAGACCGAAGATCATGACCTTGATACCTCTTTTCAAGTTACTTAATGCCTTTTTATCTCTCCACATGTTGCTACTATTACTACTCCCACTGTTCTGGAGGATCTACTGGGAAATTAAGGCTGCAAAAAAATTCGACCTTTTACATCCACTGAGGTTACAAAAAAATTCCTAATAATTTTTAGAGTAGCAATTGGAGCGTGGGGGGGGCGGGAGGATTTTAGAAAGTCCTACTTCGGCACACTTGACTATGGTAACCAAATCAGATATAAGCTTGCTATTAGTAGACACACCAAAAGATCGAAAAACATGCCACATTGACTCTAGTTTGCACTAATGTCCAAACCTCTATGTTGAAACTCCTGGGAGCCTTGCTTTCGATGATCGAGATAGACATTTTACATGCGACTTGAGTGCATCGTCCAATTGTCCGAATATACTTTCCCAAATCCTCCCCTCTCCAGTTACTAGACTCCGAAAATTAGCAGTATTCTTGTAACCTCAGTGGATTACAAGGTCGATTTTTTGATAGTCTTATTTCTGCAATAGATCCTCCAGAATGTTGGGAGTAGTAATATATCTACTCTCGAGAGATGAAAAGGCAATTAAGTAACTTGAATAGATGTGTGGGGTCATGATCTTCTGTTTGATATCATATGCTTCATTGCAAATAGAATCTTCTTGAAGAATGTAGTCACCGTGTTTGTGAAAAACAAATCAGAAGAGTGAAGCGAATTAATCAATTTCGGGTTCAAAACCTGACCTTGACCTGGGAAGATCACATGTCAAACTTATGATTCCTTGCCAACTTTCGATACAGAATAGAGTTACCTTGGATTTACCTCTTCTTTTGATTTTCACACTACTACAAGAGCTCCAATAAAATCAACACACCAGAACACTTGCAACTTATGCAATATTGGGAGCAATAGAGGTGCCCTTTTTCGTTTTGGCTCCACATTGCTGGTCTGACAATTGTCCTGTTGAAAGATTTTGGATTTCCATCTAAGCTATCAAAAATGTGTCGATAGTACATGTCAATGCCCAAAGATTTGGATATTGCACCTCGTGTATGCATTACATGCATAGGTGATCAAAGAGGAAGCAGATTGCCTAGATAATAATGCCGCGACTAAATGTAGCTTACAATAGTGGCCTCATTTTTTTATTCATAGGTCACCTTGCTTTTGAACCAAAGTTTTTGGCCACATTATTTATTGAACCAAATTTAGGGATTATTGGTATCCTTCTCCCATAAAAAAAAGTAATTGTGGGGGTCCATGAACTTTTAATACCAGCAACTTTTTAATAAGTAATGTGGTTCAATAACTTTGGTTCAATAGTATTGTAAACGGTTATAATAGTGGCCTATAGTGATGTAACATACAATTTTTGGCAAATTAAACTTTAGTCAATAAAGAATGTTGTTGGACCTAATTCTCACAAATCCCCATCCTTGAACTTTGGTTTATAGAGTACGTGGCCTATGAACTTTTAATAAGTAAATGTGGCCACTAACTTTGTTCTATAAGTAATGTAAACGTTACAATAAGCGGCTTCCAAGTAATGTGGTCCATGTTTTCCACACACATTCATTTTTTTTATGAGTGTCACACCATTTTGTTTGCACTAATTTTCGACCAGGATCCTAATAACCTCCCCTCAGTATAACTCTATATGGTCTCATCCCATAAACAAAGTCAATGTTATCCATTTACGAAACTTATTGGTATAAGGACACCAAAAGTTTGGAACGATAAATTTGTTAGCTTATCACTTAAGGGTCCCCCATTGTAAAATCTGCCCAACC
>JAGVVM010018867.1:0-10629 GCA_019149425.1 Psidium friedrichsthalianum | reverse complement strand
GGGGTGTTTTTGGTCGGTTTAAATGCGCATATGTCTATTAGCCAATGTTTTCATGATGCCGCTGACTGCTGATTCTAATCTGATTAATTGGTGTCTTGAATTCTCTATGGTGATTATTCTCATTTTTTGAATTATCTATGTTTAGCATCACTTTCGTTGAAAGGTGATTCCATATGGAGAATTTTTGTTCACAAAACCGCCGTGTCGTCTATTCATTTGCATCAATTTTACTTGGCCACATATTTATGTCCCCTGCGTGTGCGTTGGAATCACCATACAGAATTCAACCACATTAGCTTATTGAACAAAAGTTTAATTTGGCATGCTACATTACTTATAGGGCTACTATTGTAACGCCACATTACTTATTGAACCAAAGTACATGAATCACATTACTTATTAAAAAGTTATGGATTAAAAGTTCATGATCACATTACTTTTTTAATGGATAATGATAACAATAATTCCTGAACTTGCTTCAATAAACATGTGATCCATGAATTTTGGTTCAATAAGTAATGTGGTCCATGAAGCCAAAAAAATGAGGCCACTATTGTAATTGCTACATTTAATCGGAGGTCGTTTATTACCTTACAAATCTGCTTCGCTTTTCGGGTCGAACGATGTAGGAATGCATACAGAGGTTCATATCCAATCTTTTGAAATTGACATGTATATTCAACATTTTTGACATCTTCAGATGGAAATCCAAATTTGCCAATAAAAATTTTCAGCTTGAAATTGTTCCGAAAGAAAAAGGCCACTTATTGCCAATCATTGCGTCAATCCCGCAGCCCATTCTAGTCTTGACTTTTATTAGGTAAGTTAAACCTCTATTTCTCGATTGAATATTGGACATGACCATGGACTAGCTCTAGGGTCCGATTCGAGTAAATCGGTTAGGAAAAATTGCCGGAATTGTCGTATTTGCGCAAATTAAATTCTGTGGGGCTGTGAATATTCTGTGGTTTGATGAAATGTTGCTGTCCATGCTTGAATAATGCTGTTGGTGGTGGTTGGTGTGGGTCCCGCGAGGTTCGGGTACGAAAAATGCATTTTTGGGCCATTTTATGCGAAAACGGGCCAAATAGTGTTTTGAAATACTGTTCATCACGACCTGAACCTCTGTTCAAGTGCTTCCAATTTAATTTTTGGTTGAAAATGACAAGTTTTGTTGGTCTCGTGTGGACGAGTACCGAAAAATGGGTTTACGGAGCATTTTATGCAAAATAGGGCCCGAGCAATATTTATATATTCTATTCCAATATTTGGTGCCCGTGTTCGTATTCAAAATAATATTGAGAATTTTGATTCTGATTAGCAATTGATGAGGCGGGAGGATTTGAGTTGGGTCTATTTGGAAGATTTGATAGGGCAGATTAAGATATCATAGGTGATTACCCTTAGTTTCAGACCCTAGAATATAAACATGGCAGGAATACCACAAGAAACATCCCAGGTTGAGTCCAGTTGGCAAGGACTAATGTCCACAAACTTCTGGAAACTCCTGGATGGCCTTGTTTAATATTTGTAACAGAGATTAATAATTGTACTGTATAATTGAGTGTTATGGTCAATGGTCCGTTAGTATCCTTTCTCATAAGGTATCGCTTCCGCTAGCGCAACAAAATTCGGATATTAAGGTTTCAAGGTCGGCGACAGTCCTGGATGTCGCATGTATCGACCGTCGTTGCGCAGATGTCGCGCGGTCGTGGAGATTCGGGGCGTGACAGATCCTCCAGAAGTGGTGGAGTAGTAATAGTAGCGACATCTCGAGAGATGAAAAAGGCAATTAAGTAACTTGAATAGAGGGTGGGGTCATGATCTTCTGTTTGATATCATATGCCTTCATTGTAAATAGAATCTTCTTGAAGAAGTATGTAACCGTGTGTGAAAAAACAAATCAGAAAGAGTGAAGCGAATTAATCAATTTCGGGTTCAAAACCTGACCTTGACTGGGAAGATCACATGTCAAACTTATGATTCTTGCACACGCGATACAGAAGAGAGTTAGCTTGGATTTATCTTCTTTTGATTATTCACAATACTACAAGAGCTCCGAATAAAATCACACCAGAACAGCTGCAACTTATGCAATGATTGGAGCAATAGAGGTGCCCTGTTTACAGAAGAGAGTTACCTTGGATTTATCTTCTTTTGATTATTCACAATACTACAAGAGCTCCGAATAAAATCAACACCAGAACAGCTGCAACTTATGCAATGATTGGAGCAATAGAGGTGCCTTTTTCTTTGGCTCCACATTGCTGGTCTGACAATTGTCTGATTGGAAAGATTTGGATTTCCATCTAAGCTATCAAAAAGTGTCGATAGTACATGTCAATGCCAAAAGATTTGGATATTGCACCTCGTGTATGCATTACATGCATAGGTTGATCAAAGAGGAAGCAGATTGCATAGATAATAATGCGCGACTAAATGTAGCATTACAATAGTGGCCTCATTTTTTAGTTCATGGATCACATTGCTTATTGAACCAAAGTTTTTGGACCACATTATTTATTGAACCAAAGTTTAGGGATTATTGGTATCCTTCTCCCATAAAAAAAAGTAATGTGGGTCCATGAACTTTTAATCCACAACTTTTAATAAGTAATGTGGTTCATAAACTTTGGTTCAATAAGTAGTGTAACGTTATAATGGTGGCCTTATAAGTGATGTAACATTACAATTTTGCCAAATTAAACTTTAGTTCAATAAAGAATGTGGTTGACCTATCTCACAAATCCCCATCCTTGAACTTTGGTTTAATAAGTAATGTGGCCTATGAACTTTTAATAAGTAATGTGGCCCACGAACTTTGGTTCTATAAGTAATGTAATGTTACAATAGCGGCTTCCAAGTAATGTGGTCCATGTTTTCCAATTCATTTTTTTATGAGTGTCACACCATTTGTTTGCACTAATTTTCGACCAGGATTCCTAATAATCCCCTCGAGTATAACTCTATACGGTCTCATCCCATAAACAAGTCAATATCCAGTTACGAAAATTATGGTATAAGGATACCAAAAAGTTTGGAACAATAAATTTGTTAGCTTATCACTTAAGGGTCCCATTTAAAAATCTCTTCATAACATCAATTTCCTTCACACATAACTTATCCCTTATAATGGGATAACATACAATGTGCTCAAGCAAGAAAGCTGCTAATTTTTTTCTCTTTAACTTCAATTCTGCTAGCTAGAGCTTTTTACTTCAATCCTGCTAGCTAGAGCTTTTTACTTCAATCAAGTCCTAAAACTTCTAGGTCACTCTTGAGCTAGAGAAATACCTCCAATTGAAATGTAAAAAGATCTGGCTAGCAGAATTGAAGTGAAGGAGAAAAAAATCAGCAGCTTTATTGCTTGAGCACATTATATGTTATACCATTATAAGGGATAAGTTATGTATGAATAAGACAATTATGCAAGCGGATGGTGTGACACCCCCATACGTCTAGAACCAAGAACAAATTAAAGGGCAAAAAGACAGTACTCCTGAAAATGGTCACAAGGGTCTGAATATAAGTCCCTTCACACCTATTCAAGTGCGAATGCTGCTGAATTTACTGGGACTTCAACCTTGCCTTGACCTCTCACAATTCCTCCCCCTGTAGCTAAAACAAAGGGAAAGAAAAAATTTAGCAGCATAACACGCATGCTCAGTAGAATACACGGGAAAACAGTTGCACTCAGAAATACCAACCTTATGTAGGTTGGAAAAGCACTAACCTTCCACTTTCTCTCTCTCTTCTTTTTCTTCCCCTAAGTTGCCGTGGACTCCCTTTCTCTTGCTCTCTCTCTCTCTTTTCGCTCTCTCTTTCTTCTTTCTCTCTTCCCTCTCCTCCATCCGGCCTCTTTCTCTCTTGGATTTTTGTGTGAGCTTGAAAAGAAATCGTCATTTGAGCTTGTCCAAAGGGCAAATTGAACTCCATTTTCTTCTACACGACTGCAAGATGAAGGGCTGCGTGGATCTAAGGATGATTTTCTAGAAAGTTACTAAATTTTCATGGGTTGAGCTAAATAGAGGCTGGTCAGTGGAGACCCATCATCTGTCATTGTCCCGTGTCATTTTTGAAGCAAGCCATGCATAGTTGTCATTACCGTCGTTGCCTCATGTCTTCGGAATCGTTATCGGGTGAGTTTCGCCCTAATCCCACAATTAGTTGGCTAAACTTGATTAGGATGTAATTAGATTGGACTAAGTATAATTAGTTTCTTCCCAGGCAGTTCAGCTGGTCATATAACATTTCATGGAATATTCTAATATCTTTAGGAAGGAGAAAAGAGTTAAGTTAAGCGAGGAACCAGATTCTATTAGGGAAAGAACAAACTCTTGGATTCCTCCTTCAAATTAAGAGTTGAAGTTTAATGTAGATGGAGCGTTGAAGTGTAACAATTGATTCTTATGACAGCTTTATCGTTAATAATTGATTTTGATGACAAAATATTTTTCTAGTGGTTAAGCACATGACTGTTGGGATGTGGTTCATTCTATTCACTGATGGTAAGCACATGGATCCCCCTCCACACTGAGTGAGCGGAGATCTCAAGGGGGCAGCAGCTCCTGGACACTAGGACTTTTATGATTTAAGCTCATATTTTTCCATTAGTAGTTAGGACATAGACTTATGAAATAGCTGCTACTATATATACATTCTTTCTTTTATAATAAGGGATGTAACAAGAGGTGTGAGGTGCTAATTATCATGAAATCTTCTACTGATATAACCCTAATTTAATGATAAATCAAGATAAAATCTCATGTCTCAATTTTCTCTTTCTTGTTTTTTACGCCTTACTTCGTTGAGATTGTGTGCTGAATACTAATAATGATGCTTTATCATATTCATAATTGATTTTATGATAGCTAGCTTATAAATCAATAATTCTTACTAAACTCTTGGATATGCTCAACTACCTATCTCCTCTCAAATTGATTTTGACCCTTATTATTCCATGCACATACAAGTAATAATGAAGAAGAAAACTTACTTGTCCCTCAAAAACAGACTTCTAGATATGTGTTTGTGAATTTACAAATCAACTTTCAAGTGTCGTGAAAGTTTTGAAAAAATAATATTTATGACGATCAAAGTGCTCTAGCAACATGATTGTTAAATTCTTTCTAAAGTAACAACTACCTAATTTCATAGAAACAATAAATGATGCCATCTCCCTTACGTTGACAAGTAGTCGAATGGCATTGTTCGTGCATGCGATGCCATTTTGAGATACTAATATTGGCAGGTGGCAATGTTCATGCATTATTAAGTTGAGGGCAATCTCGAGAATAGGTAAAAAGAAAAAGAAAAGAAAAGCAAGAGAGCTCATCTTCGAATTTCATTTAAAAAAGATGTATCTCCTAACGCGTATTTTCAATTCAAAGAGATTGATCACATAATTTTCATGTATGATTATTTCAAAATCAATGGTCCAATTTGATGTAAAAACAAAGAAGTCCTGTCAAGTCAGGAGACTTCTAAAAAAAGAGAAAGGATTGCCATCCAAGCAATTTGCTTAGCTTTACATCCATCTCACGGTATCATTTCTAATACATCTGGTGGGCAGGCTCGCACACATTGAGTACATCCTATACATGTATAAAAAATCTTTACTACCATCCAATATGGGACTATCTTTTACAATTGTCCTTTTTTCTTTGAAATATGATAAGTGCATATCTTAAATTTCACTTATGAATCAAAGTAAGTCCACTACTAACATTGAGGAAAAGGTTGCATTTAGTGAGTGTGAAAGGGAGAGTATCGTAATTTTAGTTTGACCGGCGATTATCGGCGGATTTCACTCATGATTGACTGAGACAAGTACATTATGGCTTTGTAACATCGAAAAAAGCTTGTGGTCTTCATCAAAGTTTCAGCGATGGCCCACTCAATATCGTTGAGATTAGGTTAAAACACCATTCCTAGGCACTTCATCCATCGACTAGTTTTTATTTTTTTGGTCAAAATACATTGACTAGTTTACTAGATTACAATTATGTTGGCTACTTTTGAATTATGCTTTACTTATACTTACATATTCATAGGGAAGGGTCATGAAAACATCGAGATTGAAAAAGATCCTCTACATACTGAGCTCAATTGGGGCTTAAATCAAGTGACATTTGGATGATTGAACATTGTCTACAGATCGTGCCCTTTGCATGGACCAATATCACTAATGAATTCTGTATGCCATGAAGTTCCAAGGATTTTGTAAGACTCGAATAAACAAATAAGGAAATTGCAAGGAATTTCTTATTGAATGATAGTAAATTATTTAAATTCTTGGACGCATGCTTCTTGCTTAATGACCTGATTTGAACAATAAATTTCTACATGAAAGTCAATAATGTGCATAGAGACAGTAAAAATTAAAAAGCTTAAAATACTCAAACTGAAAAATCTTTTGTAATCAAAGACAATAGAAAATCTAAGAAATCTAATCTATTTCAAATTTCAAATTCAAAAGTCAAGCAAAATCTAACTGATGTACTTTTTGAACAAAAAAAAAGAAGAAGATATACTGCAAAACTATTCTATAATTGAGAAAAGCATGCATATTAAAAGATGAAAAATGTAAATTTAGAAGTTCAATAAATCATTTTTGTTCATGGAATACAATTCTATTCGTATTAGAGAAATCAAATGTTTAATGTGTTCATTTGTACGAACATGGTGCAATATCATCAAATACTTCATACAAGATTAATAAATGACAAGTTCAATGTAAGATCGAATATTAGTTATGAGATATATACATCACAAATGCAAGTACACTTATCAGGGTAAAATATTAAGTATGTTTCATGCGTGTATAAATTGTTTTATAACAAAATGAGTATTTTATGAACAAACTAATAAATCGAGACGAAAGTTTTGCTGAAAATTACACAAGGTAGATTTATGTCCTACCACAATTATTTCGCTATAAGAGGAACAGAAAAACCTCTCAGGACCTATTTGGTAACAACCCTTTTTGTGGGAACAATTTTTAAGCATAAATGATTTTTTCTAATTCTTTTTTTAGGAACAGAAGAGTAGATTTTTTTTACTTCTTATTTTTGTTCCAAATCTGTACCCTAGCCATTGATGTGTTCTCGCGAATAGAAAATCAACTGACATTACTAAACAGATTTATTTTCTTTTTCTATTTCCAAAAGCAAAAGAAAGAGTCAGAGAAACAAGAGCCTTATCAAAGTGGCCCTTAGTCGGTGTTTGTCGTCACTGTTCTGCAATAGTGCATTATTGTTGTCGGCGATGAGAGAGAAATGGTTTCTCCACTTCAAGCTTTTCATCATTTGATTACTGCAACCACATTGAAGCTTAGGTTCTCCCTCATTCTCCAGTTTCCAGAGACTCATCTCTTTAACTCTATTTCCTTATCCAAGTGCTCGAAGAACTGGATTGCAGCTCCATCCACCTTCGCAAGCGCTTCATCACTGACGCGTCTAGCACCTTTGCTCTCTAACACTCGCTAGTTGAAGCTAAAAAGTCAGTTTCGCTAAGGTAAGAACATATTCTCTATTTCGGTCCTTTCACATGCTGAACAGGGACCACAAAAATCTTTTGCTACTGATTCGCTGAAGATCTTCTGCCATGAGTTCATGTTACTTATATGTTTCGCTGCGCATGTGATGACTATAATATGAATTATGGATTTACACGTTCAACCGAGTTCTTTGGCCGAGAAATCAACAACCTGTTTGATGAAATTAATGAAACAGATCAGTGGGCATGATTATTGTGATTAAAGGAACTTCATAACCATTTTTATTTATGCTTCCTCTCGTGTTGAAGTACTTTCTTGTTTGGCTATAATCGAGAAGACTTTAGGCACGTTTGCGTGATTGTTGTTGGAAAGTACCCAATGGCTGAGACCTATCTATGCATATTGTTCAACTTGATCCGTGCCTATCTGTATGCACACTTGCTGGCTTTGATCCAAGTCTGTTCTTGTTACTCTCCGCCACATGTAGATTCAAGTTAGTAAAATTTCATTGGTGAACAAAGCATTTGAACCTCTGCCATTTAGTTTTATCACGTGACCGAGTATGTCATGAACCTCATTTCACTAGACTGAATTTCTTGGTCGCCGGCCATAACTTTTTCTTGTTCAACTGATGGTGCTTTTCGAATGATATCAAATCACTTCCTGACCTGACCTGGCTGTGGGCTTAGAAGTTAATGAACCCTCGCATGAACTTGTTTGCTCAGGATTGCAATAATTCTAGGTAAAAAAGAAAAAAAAAATCTGTGTTAGGTGACTGGAATTAATTGAGGAAATTGTCAAAAAAGTTATGAAATTTTTGCATTTTTGCCAATTTAGTTTTTAAGTTTTAAGTTTATCGATTTAGTGCTAAATCTTTTCATCTTCTTCCAATTTAGTACTTTGGCTAGATTGCTGAAGTGGACGTTGACTATCTTACATGGCACCATTAGCGGTCACGTGGACAATTTAAAAAAAAAATTAACATTTTTTTCCTTTTTCTTTTTTCCCTTTTTTACTTTTTTCTCCCATTTTGGATTCCAGGGCCAGCAGCCCCTCTGGCCACTGGCCAGTCGGTCCTTGGGCAAGAGCCAACGAGGGCCAGTGACCCATGTCGGTGTTTAACTAGTGGCCGACAGCCTTTATCCTAGAAATGGAAGAAAAAAATATAGAAAATAAATGGAAAGAAAAAAATTTAAAATTAATTCAAATTTTTTAAAAGTTTGTAAAAATTATCCATGTCGGTGCCGGCAATGCCACGTAGGACAGTCGGTTTCTACGTCAATGATTTTCTGGCAAATATGATTGAATTACAAAGATGTGATATTGTTTAGGACAGAATCAAAAACTTAAAGTTTGGGACTAAATTGGCAAAATGCGAAAGGATTAGGACTCATTTGACAATTTTCCCCGGAATTAATGAGTTCCATGGTTGATGAGATGTTTGATGGTGTTGATTTTTCAATCTAGAACAACGATGAAAAAGCTAATTGAGTGATGAACATAGTAAAGAGTTCATCATGTCTCTGTAGTAGTAATCGCAGAATGTTGGAAAGAAAGTGTAAATGAAAGAGGCAAAGGGATAACTAGCGAAAGCATGAATCCATGTTTTGGATATGACGGACTGAAAAACGGACTGAAAAAGGAATCGAGGAAATAAAAGTAACACAAAATATAGAAACGAAAAAATAAAGAATTAATTAAAAATAAAAAAATGATATGTAAGTTCAAGTCTTAGGTAGGTAGTAGAATCTTTGCAATAATTTTAATAGAATTCCAATTAGTTTAGTTTACATAGTTTAGGAAATTCCAGTTCTTGTTTTAGGACAATTTGATTTGTAGCTTTATTTTCCTTAGGAAAAAATATGGAATATTGAAATATAGAAAACGCCAAAAAAAAAAAAGGAAAATAATAAAATAATACGGTATAGTGATTGCGATTAGGAGGTTGATCGGCTTTACCGATGATATGAATCAATCTTTCCAAAGGACCGATTCCTCGATTTCTCTAAGTTCCTTGTTGGTCAATTCTTGTACGTGAACATTCTAATGCTTTCTTTCATTGTGATGCATGAATGAACGACATGAGATGATTAAGGTAAGTTTTATGATTTGGACGCTAGATGGAGCTTGATCATAGACTCATATATATATATATTTCCCGAGTGGGTGCTCCTGCAAAAATTGGAAGGGTTGCCACTGATTATCAAAGGACACCAGGACGCTGGGATAGGGAACCTCTATCGGATGATGTGGCCACAAATTGATGGACACCAAAATAAAGATACGCTGGAACACGCCGTTAACAGCAAGGCCAAGAGGAGGGGCCACGTGAAGAACCCTGCAAAGGGAACGCGGGAGTGAGACTTAATCAAGAAAACCTCCGCCACAAAAAGATTTCACCGAGAGGGAACCGCAAAAAAGATTTCGCCTAGATCGTATCCGTAAAAAGAATTAATCAATAAGAGCACTTCATCAGTGAGTGATGAGTAAATTCTCGAGTTCCTGTCTCAATTGTGCCTGGGCGTGTTCTAGTGTTCTAGTGGCTCGAATTGGATTCGGTCTTGGCAGGCTGCTTGGTGTTTTGGCATCAGATGAAGGCCTCGAATCGGAGTCGCAGTGGATCACGGTGTTGTTTGCAGAATGGGATGCGTGCGGTGAACCGCCGTATAGAATGATTCTCAAACATTTGAAGCACTTGGACGATCCTCAAGGCTTTCGAAGGTCAAGAAACTTGAATACCCAAATGGAATGGCCCTCAGTAAATTGGCAAACAAATAGCATTTACAATTACAAAGAGAAGGCAAGAAACTTACCTGCTATAAGGTTTAGATTATTACAAATGATTGAGGGAGAAGCTTATGAACATTTATTGCACCTCCTCCTTTGTCTCGTGCTTCTCACAATCTCTGGAGCACGGATGAAGAACGCCCTTTTCTCTGTGCACAGTATGTTATGATTATATGGCCTCCACTCTCGTCTTGTCTGTACTAGCTTTTGTCACGCCCCGATCCTCGAGCACGTGCCATCCCTACCAAAACGCATCAGGTCGGAAAGAATAGTGTCTCAGGCGTACTAACGACCAAACTAACTTTTATACATGCAGAAACGTTTCTAATACTCCTAGACAATTA
>JAGVVM010018866.1:0-22628 GCA_019149425.1 Psidium friedrichsthalianum | reverse complement strand
GGCAGGTGGGCAATGTTCAGCATTATTAAGTTGAGGGCAATCTCGAGAATAGGTAAAAAGAAAAAGAAAAGAAAGCAAGAAGAGAGCTCAATCTTCGAATTTCATTTAAAAAAGATGTATCTCCTAACGCGTATTTCAATTAAAGAGATTGATCACATAATTTTTCATGTATGATTATTTCAAAATCAATGGTCCAATTTGATGTAAAAACAAAGAAGTCCTGTCAAGTCAGGAGACTTCTAAAAAAAGAGAAAGGATTGCCATCCAAGCAATTTGCTTAGCTTTACATCCATCTCACGGTATCATTTCTAATACACTCTGGTGGGCAGGCTCGCACACATTGAGTACATCCTATACATGTATACAAAATCTTTACTACCAATCCAATATGGGACTATCTTTTACAATTGTCCTTTTTTCTTTGAAATATGATAAGTGCATATCTTAAATTATCACTTAAAAATAAAGTAAGTGAAATCAGTATTGCCGCAGGAGCGTTTCAACCAAGAAATGCACAGAAAAGTGGAGAAATGGAGAATCCGCCATTGACGGACCTTCAACAGTGCGTCAATGCATCTTCATCATAATGACGGTGGAAACGACTTATGGTTTTGAAATCAAGAAGCTTGTGTCTCCCTCCAACGCTTCGCAAATGGCTTGGCAATCCCTTTTACCTCTCGGCCAAAACCCCATTCTCTAAAAATCTCTCTCTCATCAACCATTTCTCTCCTTCGATCTCACTAAACTAACCCTGAGATTTGCTAGGATTCCCCCGTTTCTTCGCCTCAAACAACCTTCAATCTCCGGATCTCGCTCTCTCAACAGACTCTGTTCAAACTCCATGCGCGCGCAGGCTTCTGAGGAAGATGATGGAGATTGGGTCGGGTCGGGTCAGATCTAGCCCGACCCGACCGACCCAAATCACTTTTTTCTTCAAATGTCGAAAGATAGCGTCATCTTTCTGGACCAATATCAGCATTGAATTTGCTTGAATGAATTTCCAAGATTTTCTAATTCTGAAATAAGCAACCATGGAAATTGCAACGACTTTCAAAATGATGCTGTATTTTTTTGGGTTCTGGTGGCAGAGGGTCATGGTTATGACATATTTCGAACAACAACTTTTTATATTATTTTCATTGGTGTTCTAAGACAGTGAATTATATGCTTACGAATGTCCCCCAAAAATTTTTTAACAAAAGAAATAAAAATTAGACAAAACTAATCTTGGTCAAATTAAATTCAAAACTCAAACAAAATCTAAATAGAGATTTTGAAAAAAAAAAAAAAAAAGAGATTATCTTAACTATTCTATAATTGAGAAAAGCATGCATATTGAAAGAGGAAAAATGTAAATTTAGAAGTTCAATAAATCATTTTTGTTCATGGAATACAATTCTATTCGTATTAGAGAAATCAAATGTTTAATGTGTTCATTTGTACGAACATGGTGCAATATCATCAAATACTTCATACAAGATTAATAAATGACAAGTTCAATGTAAGATCGAATATTAGTTATGAGATATATACATCACAAATGCAAGTACACTTATCAGGGTAAAATATTAAGTATGTTTCATGCGTGTATAAATAGTTTTATAACAAAACGAGTATTTTATGAACAAACTAATAAATCGAGACGAAAGTTTTGCTGAAAATTACACCAGGTAGATTTATGTCCTACCACAATTATTTCGCTATAAGAGGAACAGAAAAACCTCTCAGGACCTATTTGGTAACAACCCTTTTTATGGGAACAATTTTTAAGCATAAATGATTTTTTCTAATTCTTTTTCTAGGAACAGAAGAGTAGATTTTTTTTACTTCTTATTTTTGTTCCAAATCTGTACCCTGGCCATTGATGTCTTCTCGTGAATAGAAAAATCAACTGACATTACTAAACAGATTTATTTTCTTTTTCTATTTCCAAAAGCAAAAGAAAGAGTCAGAGAAACAAGAGCCTTATCAAAGTGGCCCTTAGTCCGTGTTTGTCGTCACTGTTCTGCAATAGTGCATTATTGTTGTCGGCGATGAGAGAGAAATGGTTTCTCCACTTCAAGCTTTTCATCATTTGATTACTGCAACCACATTGAAGCTTAGGTTCTCCCTCATTCTCCAGTTTCCAGAGACTCATCTCTTTAACTCTATTTCCTTATCCAAGTGCTCGAAGAACTCGATTGCAGCTCCATCCACCTTCGCAAGCGCTTCATCACTGACGCGTCTAGCACCTATGCTCTCTAACACTCGCTAGTTGAAGCTAAAAAGTCAGTTTCGCTAAGGTATGAACATATTCTCTATTTCGGTCCTTTCACATGCTGAACAGGGACCACAAAAATCTTTTGCTACTGATTCGCTGAAGATCTTCTGCCATTGAGTTCATGTTACTTATATGTTTCGCTGCGCATGTGATGACTATAATATGAATTATGGATTTACACGTTCAACCGAGTTCTTTGGCCGAGAAGTCAACAACGTGTTTGATGAAATTAATGAAACAGATCAGTGGGCATGATTATTGTGATTAAAGGAACTTCATAACCATTTTTATTTATGCTTCCTCTCGTGTTGAAGTACTTTCTTGTTTGGCTATAATCGAGAAGACTTTAGGCACGTTTGCGTGATTGTTGTTGGAAAGTTCCCCAATGGCTGAGACCTATCTATGCATATTGTTCAACTTGATCCGTGCCTATCTGTATGCACACTTGCTGGCTTTGATCCAAGTCTGTTCTTGTTACTCTCCGCCACATGTAGATTCAAGTTAGTAAATTTCATTGGTGAACAAAGCATTTGAACCTCTGCCATTTAGTTTTATCACGTGACCGAGTATGTCATGAACCTCATTTCACTAGACTGAATTTCTTGGTCGCCGGCCATAACTTTTTCTTGTTCAACTGATGGTGCTTTTCGATTGATATCAAATCACTTCCTGACCTGACCTGGCTGTGGGCTTAGAAGTTAATGAACCCTCGCATGAACTTGTTTGCTCAGGATTGCAATAATTCTAGGTAAAAAAGAAAAAAAAAATCTGTGTTAGGTGACTGGAATTAATTGAGGAAATTGTCAAAAAAGTTATGAAATTTTTGCATTTTTGCCAATTTAGTTTTAAAGTTTTAAGTTTATCGATTTAGTGCTAAATCTTTTCATCTTCTTCCAATTTAGTACTTTTGGCTAGATTGCTGAAGTGGACGTTGACTATCTTACATGGCACCATTAGCGGTCACGTGGACAATTTTAAAAAAAAAATTAACATTTTTTTCCTTTTTCTTTTTTCCCTTTTTTACTTTTTTCTCCCATTTTGGATTCTAGGGCCAGCAGCCCCTCTGGCCACTGGCCAGTCGGTCCTTGGGCAAGAGCCAACGAGGGCCAGTGACCCATGTCGGCGTTTAACTAGTGGCCGACAGCCTTTATCCTAGAAATGGAAGAAAAAAATATAGAAAATAAATGGAAAGAAAAAAATTTAAAATTAATTCAAAATTTTTTAAAAAGTTTGTAAAAATTATCCATGTCGGCGCCGGCAATGCCACGTAGGACAGCCGGTTTCTACGTCAATGATTTTCTGGCAAATATGATTGAATTACAAAGATGTGATATTGTTTAGGACAGAATCAAAAAACTTAAAAGTTTGGGACTGAATTGGCAAAATGCGAAAGGATTAGGACTCATTTGACAATTTTCCCCGGAATTAATGAGTTCCATGGTTGATGAGATGTTTGATGGTGTTGATTTTTTCAATCTAGAACAACGATGAAAAAGCTAATTGAGTGATGAACATAGTAAAGAGTTCATCATGTCTCTGTAGTAGTAATCGCAGAATGTTGGAAAGAAAGTGTAAATGAAAGAGGCAAAGGGATAACTAGCGAAAGCATGAATCCATGTTTTGGATATGACGGACTGAAAAACGGACTGAAAAAGGAATCGAGGAAATAAAAGTAACACAAAATATAGAAACGAAAAAATAACGAATTAATTAAAAATAAAAAAATGATATGTAAGTTCAAGTCTTAGGTAGGTAGTAGAATCTTTGCAATAATTTTAATAGAATTCCAATTAGTTTAGTTTACATAGTTTAGGAAATTCCAGTTCTTGTTTTAGGACAATTTGATTTGTAGCTTTATTTTCCTTAGGAAAAAATATGGAATATTGAAATATAGAAAACGCCAAAAAAAAAAGGAAAATAATAAAATAATACGGTATAGTGGTTGCGATTAGGAGGTTGATCGGCTTTACCGATGATATGAATCAATCTTTCCAAAAGGACCGATTCCTCGATTTCTCTAAGTTCCTTGTTGGTCAATTCTTTTATGTGAACATTCTAATGCTTTCTTTCATTGTGATGCATGAATGAACGACATGAGATGATTAAGGTAAGTTTTATGATTTGGACGCTAGATGGAGCTTGATCATAGACTCATATATATATATATATATATATTATTTCCCGAGTGGATGCTCCTGCAAAAATTGGAAGGGTTGCCACTGATTATCAAAGGACACCAGGACGCTGGGATAGGGAACCTCTATCGGATGATGTGGCCACAAATTGATGGACACCAAAATAAAAATACGCTGGAACACGCCGTTAACAGCAAGGCCAAGAGGAGGGGCCACCGTGAAGAACCCTGCAAAGGGAACGCGGGAGTGAGACTTAATCAAGAAAACCTCCGCCGCAAAAAGATTTCACCGAGAGGGAACCGCAAAAAGATTTCGCCTAGATCGTATCCGTAAAAAGAATTAATCAATAAGAGCACTTCATCAGTGAGTGATGAGTAAATTCTCGAGTTCCTGTCTCAATTGTGCCTGGGCGTGTTCTAGTGTTCTAGTGGCTCGAATTGGATTCGGTCTTGGCGGGCTGCTTGGTGTTTTGGCATCAGATGAAGGCCTCGAATCGGAGTCGCAGTGGATCACGGTGTTGTTTGCAGAATGGGATGCGTGCGGTGAACCGCCCTATAGAATGATTCTCAAACATTTGAAGCACTTGGACGATCCTCAAGGCTTTCGAAGGTCAAGAAACTTGAACACCCAGATGGAATGGCCCTCAGTAAATTGGCAAACAAATAGCATTTACAATTACAAAGAGAAGGCAAGAAACTTACCTGCTATAAGGTTTAGGTTATTACAAATGATTGAGGGAGAAAGCTTATGAACATTTATTGCACCTCCTCCTTTTGTCTCGTGCTTCTCACAATCTCTGGAGCATGGATGAAGAACGCCCTTTTCTCTGTGCACAGTATGTTATGATTATATGGCCTCCACTCTCGTCTTGTATGTACTAGCTTTTGTCACGCCCCGATCCTCGAGCACGTGCCATCCCTACCAAAACGCCTCAGGTCGGAAAGAATAGTGTCTCAGGCGTACTAACGACCAAACTAACTTTTATACATGCAGAAACATTTCTAATACTCCTAGACAATTAACCAACTAGGGATAGAAAAGTAGGAAATTCTATTTTCATGAATTTTAGCCAGGTATTTTTTAATACATCAACAAAGTAGAAGATCGCTAACCATATGGAGCTATATAGCATAAATACAACCTCATTTTTCTGGGTGGCTCCCTAAGACCGGCAAAAAGATAGATGGGTCGGGAAAGGTTAGCTACTTATCTACTCTCAAAAGAAAGGATACTACTCCATCGTCCTCATCCATTACCTTGGACCTGAAAAATAGTAACCACAACAAAGTGAGAAATATATCTTAGTGAATCAACAACCTAAACCCGGATAAGAAGATTGTTCGTTCAGTCTTCCCAATTATGGGTGGTCACAAGGTTCATTGCACACGATAGGTATAACTGAACACTACGACTAACAGTGTCTTCTGATAATTCGTAAGATTCGTACGACTCGCATGACATGGCACTATCAAGAAAAAAAGCACACGATTAGTGTGACAAAGCACTATGGCTGGTAGTGTCTTTTGATAATCCGTAAGATTCGTACGATTGGCACGATACGGAATTACCATGAAAATATCATACGACTAGCACAGACCGTACGACTGGCATGGATTTTAAGACCCATGTGTAACCACCCTCATGAGTTATAAAATCAGCCAACTTCTAATTTTTACAACTGAGCATGAATAAGCCGATTATTAATCGATCAAACAGGATTCGGTCCAACTATTTAACAGTCCCATGTCAGTCTCGACCTCAAGCAATCGACCACAAAAATATCATAACAATTTCAATTATTAAAACAAACAGCCACCAATGGCTACTAGACTACCAATTAGTCAGTCAAACAATTCACTGGTCGCTTGGCTTTAGTCCATCACTTGCTCGTGACCACAAATTCAGTTAATCAATTAATCAAATTTTTGACTAGCCACCGACTACTTCGATACTCAGTCCAACTTATTTAATTATGGCTGTTTAACCTAAACCCGATCCCTGACTAAACCAGCCACAATTAGACTATGTGGATGTTTAATTTAACTAATTAATTTACTAATTTAATTTCGAACGAAATTAACGCCTTAACCAAGGATTAGAGGCTGACTCATGACGTCGGCTGGCGGCGGCGAACTCCGGTGAGTAGTCGCGATTTTCGGCAAGCGATAGCGCTTTCCTGCAAGCGACGATGATGAAAACGACGATGCTCTTGACTGGTCAGCAGCGAGCTCGGTTGTACTGGCATTAGGCGATAGAGCGACGGCGAGCTCGTGAGCTCAGGATGGTGCTTAGCAAGACAGAGGGGTTGGTGGTGGCTAACGAGGATGAGCTAGAGCAGAAGATGTCACCGGCAGCAGCAAGTAGAGAAGCAGCAGCAACACTAGGCTCCTAAGCAGCCGAGAAGAGGCAATAGCAGCGGCAGAATCACAAGCAGTCGAGAGAATGAGGCATACGCATCAGCCTCCCAAAATCAGAAGAAGAAGAAGCAGCAGCTAAAAATGAGCGATAGCAGGAGGGAGCTCGGGCAGACGGGAAATTAGGCGGTTGACGGGAAGAGCATGTTGACAGCGACGGAGTGAGCTGGGTGGTGGAGTAGCGGCTGGACAGGCGGCGAGAAGCAGTAGAAGACAGCAGCCCAACTGAAGAAGAAGCATCGGTGATCGTTGAAGAGGAAGTAGCAACAGCGGCAGAAAACAAGTGGCAGGAGCAGCAGACCAGCCTGAAGAACCCAAGGAGGAAGAAGAAAAAGAAGAAGAAAGAAGCTGAAGAAGAAGACGTGATAGCTTCTCGCATGAGCAGTGGATTTCAGAAGTCGGTGGTTGAGAAAGTCAGCCTTGTATTAGGAATGAACACGGCAGAAAGGATGGGGTAAGAGAGAGAGAGAGAGAGAGAGAGAGAGAGAGAGAGAGAGAGAGAGAGAGAGCAGAGTACAAGTCCAGCTCAGATTTGAAGAGCAGAAGATGGAGATGGAGATTGAGAGTGAGCAGGAGAAAAAATAAGAGTGACGTTTGGGGTGGGGGGGCCCATCATTTGGCACAGTGCAGGAAGAGGGATTTGACCGGCTGAAAGTGGGAAATAGAATAGGATAATTGGGATGAAATAATAAACAAAAGAGTCAAATAAAATTTTAATTTTTTTTGTCTTATAATACATAATTTCAGGGGCAAAAGTGTACTTAGGAATTTTGGGTCAGAGTGAAAAATTCGCACAACAAATGGGTATATTTTTCGTGTTTGCGCGACGAGGATTCGGGCACGATTGGTTTCGACGCGAATGAGAAATTTTATAGCGTGAACGGAAAATTTTCTTCGACGCGATCAAACGATATTCAAACTTTGGACTGACACTCCAACTAAATTAATATTCACGTTCGAAAATTGATCCTTTTTCCCAAAAAAAAATCCAAATTTCATTATAATTTCGAATTCCGAAATTTCGAGACGTCACAGCTTTGCTTTCATAAGTCAATGGCTAAGGTATCTTGAGAAAGATGTTGTCACCCCGAACCCCACGAGCCATGCGACATCCTTGTCATACCTGTACGGTCAATGGTCGACAAACGACGGCCTAGGAAACTCGTCGTAGACCAAACGACGTCAGAATTCTTGTAACAACGAAAGCGAGCTCCTCTAACGCATACACATGAAAATGGGTAGAGAGAGAGAGACAGATCAATCAATTTCATCAAACCACACTTTATATTACATGCCTTTTTATACAATTGTCAGAACGACGTCATATGCACCGTTCAAAACTCTTGTCACTTCATTACAACCCATTGCTCGACCTTTAACAACAAATGACTCTAGGTCGATAAGGTTCTCAACTCCTATAGCGAGCAATCCACACAAATTTCTACCAAGGGCTTCTGCTTCAACCCTACTCATCATCATCCGTCCCACCATCTGGTCTAGGAAGGGCTAGTCTCTGGATCAATTTCCTTCTGGGTCCCCCTCATCCTCAGTTGACGGTTGTTCGCTCTCCCTTCCATCATCAGATGCTATCAAATCATTCACGGGATCCTCGTTATCAGGCTCAGCTTCTTGCACCTCCTCACTCGTCACTTCACCTTCATCAGTCAATTGATCTCTGGTCGGATCCCATAAGGTTACAATCTCAGTGGGAACTTCCCAACCTTGCAATGGACCATGCCAAATATCCGCTAAGTTGTATAACCATGCCACATACCGGTGTGACTACCACTGTCTTCCTCCTATATCGACCTAGACGGTGCTTTGGTACCCAACGTACCTTCTTCCATTAGGACCAGGGAACGACTGCGAATCCCTGTTAATGCTCCTAGGGATTCCCGTCTTACCGGGATTGCATTCATTGTGGGGGTCGAGGGTCTGAAAGCAGGGAAATCACCTATGAGAACAAATCTCAGCAAGCTAACTCCTAATCCCCTCCTCAAGATACTAAACAAACCTAGACTAAATTCTCAGGTCCCAACTCAGGTACTCAAAATTACCGGGCCAAATTCCATCACCAAAGATCCGTTCAATTTAGAAAAGTTGCCACAGAGTGGCCAAGCATATAAAGCATTTTTAACAGGCCCAATCCAGGACCACACAAAATTCAGATAACACAGAAATAACATGACCAGTTAATAGCTCAACAAAGACAATTAAACTTTCAATTTGAAACCACGTCCAATCCAGGATAATCAATGCAAATACATATGCATGCACGCTCAATTTTGAGCCTCGGCTTAATAGCCAATTTGACTCGCGTCATATAGGGGCATCAGGTCCGTGCCGCAACCCGCATATGGGACGCCTCAGGTTGGCACCATTTTAAATTTAACAGCCAATTTGACCCGCTCTATGGCTACATTTTACGCCAAGTGACTTCATGGCTACATTTTACGCCAAGTCACAATGATATGCAATCAAACATGCGAAAACCGTCGCATTCGCCTTTCAGGCAGTAAAACCCCTTTTTAAATTCCTTTGGACAAAAATCATCGGCCAAGCACGTTAGGCCACATTTCAAATACAAGTCCAAATATTCAATCCATATTTCTGGCCAAATGGCCAAGCCAATCAACTCATTTTGCGAACCTAAATTGTCGCATTCACCTTTCAGGCAATAAAATCCTTTAAATTCATTTGGACATAAATCATCGACCAAGTACGTTAGGCCACATTTCAAATACAAGTCCAAATATTTCACTCAGGCACACGAAACAATGTTAGTTTCAATTGGGCAAAAACCTTGGCCAAGTACGTTTGGCCAAAACTTAAAACACGTGCCCAAATATTTCAATTCAGATGGCCGACATAATGGCCAAACCAATCAATTTCTTTCACGTGCCCAATTTTATCAATAATGCCCAATTTCTCACATGGGACCCAAAAAGGACCCAAATAATTATTTTCAACTGTTCATGGAATATCTCCAAATATTATTTTGAATACGAACACGGGCCCCAAATATTTGAAATAGTAAGATAAAATATTGCTTGGGCCCGGTTTTGCATAAAATGCTCCACAAGCCCATTTTTCGGTATTCAAACCACACGGAACCCACAAAACTTGTCGTTTTCAAACCAAAATCAAATTGGGCAGCACGTGAACAGTATTCGTGGGTCGTGAACAGTAATTTCAGAACACTATTTGGCTCGTTTTTGCTCTAAATATCCCGAAAATCCATTTTTCGGTACCCAAACCTCGCGGGAACCACACCAACCACCACCAACAGCATTATTCAAGCATGGACAGCAATATTTCATCACTCCACAGCCCATTCACAGTCCACAGAAATTGATTTCCATCAAATACGCCGATTATGACCAATTTTCCTAAACCGATTTACCACGAATCGGTCCCTAGAGCTAATCCATGGCAAGTCTAACACCATGAGCGAAGTCTAGAGGTTTAACTTACCTAAACGAAGTCAAAACAGGGCTAAGGATGCGGCGATGACCGGCGGCAACGACGACAACGACGGCGGATTTAGGTTGAACGGGGCTGTTCAAAGGCTTAAGGGGATGGTTCACGAGCTGAAAATCAATATTTTCACATGAAAATGAGCTCTATGGGTCGCTGTGGTCAACATATTTCAATATGAGCCCTATATGAAATTCGGGTAACAAAAGACTAGTTCATCGACCGAAACGGCGAAGCAGATTTGGAAGGTCAAACGACCTCCGATCGAAGTGATTCAAGTTGGAATAGAACCACAAGACATTGAACTACAACATACCCAAAAATTGCAATGATCCAACGGTTGGATTTCCGTCGGCGGCCGATTGAAGTTGAGGCCAAAAAACTGGGCCGCGAGAGAGAGAGATCCAAATTTAGAGAGAGAGAGGAGAGAGGATTTTCTGGTGATAATCATGGAGGAGAGAGAGAGAGAGAGCAGATATTATCTCTTAGACAATTATTGAAAATCACTATTCACTGAAAGTGACTTAAAGATGAACGAATTGACTGATTTTTGGACTATCAGTGAAATTTGGACTGATAAAGCTTGGGCCTCAATTATTTTCAGTCAAAGCTAGTCAAATTGGTCAAAAAGATGATCGACGAGACATTTCTCGAAATTCGTGAAATTTCAGGACCGGTAGGGTTTAATTGGTGCTGATTTGGCTCAATCGCGATCGGAAAATAACTCCGGATTTCATCGTAAAATTTTTCTAGCCTCTCTAAAAATATTCTTACCCTCATGCCATGGATTCTAGCTCAAACCAGGGGCAAGATAGGAATTTCTAATTTTTCCCTTTTTCACTGGGTATTCCGAGATCCATTTGTCCATTTTTTCGCCTTTCAACGCAAGGTCCAAATTCACAATTGCGACACTCATGAGAGTCGATTGTCCTATTCCGAAACTTAATTCGTGGCCTCATTCATAAGACGACAGCTTTAAATGAATTCTCAAACTAACGGGTGGCTTTTAGGAGTCACGCGTATCGACCATTTGGTCCATGTGCTTATATTCCTAGCTAGCCTTTCCCCTTTGGTTAGTTATCCCAGAGTGGCCAGCTCCGAGTGAGATTCATTTATAGCGCCTTCATGAAATAACCATTCTGTATTCAAATTCCGGAAAAAGGGATCGAAACTCAGGATGTCACAATTCTTCCCCCCTTACAGAAATTTCGTCCTCGAAACTTGCCTTTTCTTCTTTTTCATCAATGTAATACTGTCATGGCCGTCACCTCCTTTAACCGTGTAGTCCAATCACGCCTTTACTGCATACCTCGATCATTCATCTTTCTTAATAGCCACGTCCCGCAGTCTTAACTATTCAAAGGGATCCTTCTCGACCCCAATATTCATAGACCACATTGGCAATACTAGCCTGTAGTCATTAAAACTTTCTATGCCTTAGTCTAGTTCGAGTCTCACTTTTGCCTATCCACACGGTATCTTTTATGACCACCAGGCCCATCTCACTTTACTAAGCGGAGCGTCCATTATTACGTAGGACGTACTATATTTCAACCCTTCCTCGATGCCATTCCGCTTGCCATGCCAGGGATCCTGTTGGTTTCAGTCTTTCAAGCAAGGAAAATTTTCACACCCCACTGCGATGCTACAGGATCACTCGCTGACCCGCTCGTGTGGGTCTCATCACAAACCCACCCTGATCACACAACAGGGGTCCTCTCCGATCACGATGGAGGCACATAACGAACACTCGACTTTCACCAACCTCTCCAAGGCACTTTGGCACTTGGCACTTCTTATTCAAGGCATCTCATTATGCGACTCATATTCTCGGGCTTTATCTTCTCTCCGCTTTTCTCAAATAACTATTTTCGTTTCATGATATTCTGCAAGCCACTTTGGTTCAAGGCACTATCTTCTCTTCCCAGACTTGTCCTTTTCAATGCTACTTGTGTGCCAATTCTCTCATATGCGGGACTTCGTCATTCACTGTAATAGCTCTATAATCGAGAGTAACCTCAGGCTCGCATTTCCTTAGCCAAAAGCACTAACCAACTACCAAATAAATTCCGGTCCCATTATACTCCTTTCGCCAACTTGATCCCTTGTTGGCGTCTGGTATGGCGCACGCCACATTGAGTGGAACTGCCTTTCTCGTTCCACAGTTGTAATTCTTAATTCAGGTCGTCATCAAACTAACGCCTACGGATTCATTTGGTCACAACTTAATTTGCACCTATTCCATTATGCTAGAGGTGCTTCAAGTTCAATCCCTATCATCGTTAATCCACCTGGTATCGCTTGGGGACAAAACATTCATTTCATTTTCCTTAAACGGTCCGCTTCTTGTCACTAAGAATTCTTCCACTTAAACGTCCAAACACCATAAGCGGCCGACATCTCAAAATCAAGTACTTAGAATCTATATAGAGTACTCTTCTTAGTCGTTATTCATACCGGATCACCATTCTTATGTCGGGTTGAGTCTTCATTCAATGTCGGTGCTTTAATCACCAACTCAAGTTCTATTCACGTCCAACATCTCATAGTCGTCGTTTGCCTACTTGCAAATCACGTATCTCATGGGCCTTTGTAATACCAACATCCATATACTATGGGCGACCATCATTTCTAAGATTAAATATTTAAACTTCAAGTTAATGTAACACTTCCCTTGTCGCCACTCGTAATAAGTCAAAGTCATGTAATTTCATCGACCCATAATCCAGTGTTACCATCTGCCTCATTGTAAGTCTCATCCGATCATCTGAAACTCTTAGTAAATATCCCATCTAGACCATCAAAGTCTGACACAATTCAAGCTTATGATCTTTCGACATCGAGCCTTTGCAATTTCGTATCCACAATATGTTTCTCATGGCTAACCATCAAAACTCCCGATTCAAGCCTATCGACATGTCGTTGTCACGATTCTTTATACCCTTTCGCTTTCATGACAGTCCTTACACCTTAGGTTTTTCCAAACCTGTCAAAAGCCATTATGACTTGAGGTCACTTGTAGATGTTCAATCCGTGTACTCCACTTCTAGTCATTATTTAATTCATCTCAAAGTCATCCTCGGAGAATCGACTAGCTCTATGCCCCGTTATTCCTCATTTCATCTTTCTTAGGAGCTTCTCTATATCCATTGGGGTTGTTATTAGAATCCTTGACCTAAATCATCAATGCGTCATGCTAATCCAGACTTGGGATCCGCTATCATCAAATGCTATAATCCCATATCACAAACGTTCCAACGGCTATCCATCGAGTTCTCACAATTCAAGCCTTTACTTTTATCTTTCAAGTTTATCGTACAACCTATCTCTCGATCACCAAGTCACCTCCTCAAGTTGGGTATTGACGATCCAAGATCACTATTATACAATTCCACCAGTCCTTCACTAATATTTGAATTTATAAGCCTCAAGTACAACCATCCATCTGAATCCATGCCTAAGGTTTCTTAGCCCTCGCTACTTTCTGATGAACCTTAATTATACTTTTGCTCCGGCCATCAGCCAACTCTAGCAACTAAGACCATCGAACATGATTTCAGGTTTAAGCCTATGGAATCCACAGATGCCTATCTTTTCATTATCACATCGCCTTCACTGGTCATGTCCATCAATAGATTCTCTTTACACTTCAACTACCCTTGATCATCTCAAAATCGAAATGCCCTATCTCCAAATTGTACTATCCCTTAACTGCACATAAAATACAAGGGCTAATACCTACGGTTGCCTCCTTACTGTGGCGGTGCCTGCCTTATTATCTGTCTTGTTGTGGACAATCCTTAATTTGATGGCCCTGCTGACCACATCCAAAGCAAACTTCTGTCCCACTTGGGCAAGAGTCGTTCCCATGCTTACGTCCACAATTTCGACACATTGCACCACCAAAAGGTGTCGGCTTTCTTATAGTCCTTTAAGCAGGAGGGACAAACCTTCAATTGTCCACCACTGGCTTTTTCCCAAGTTTCGATTATCTCTATCGGGCACGAACTGCAATCCAGATGCAGCAGCCCTTTACATGATATCCCTTTCTACCTCTTGTGCCCTCTCATAATTCGTTCCATAATCTCTTAAACCAGTCGGGATCAACCGACTATAGAGTTCTGGCTTCAGCCATCCCGGAACCTCCTAGCCTTATCTCAGGGATTTTCTATTATCCCTTAGGCAAATTTCAACAACCTTGCGAACTCGACTTCATACTAATCTATGGTCATCTGACCTTGCAGAAGTCGCAAGAACTCTTCCATTTTCCATTCTTGGGAAGCCTCTGAGAAATATTTCCCATTGAGCGCCTCACATAAGGCTGTCCAATTATATACTGCTCCTTTAAGGAATACTCTCCCTTGAGTAGCCTTCCATCAATCACTAGCTATACCCTACAATTGGTACCCCGCCAATGTAACTTTCTTTTCCTTTATGCATCCCAATAAGGCAAAAACTCTTTTTCTTGATTCCTCAATCCATTGGGACGCCACCTTAGGTCCTTCACCTCCCACATTCACATTCATTACAGCCACTACTGCCTCAGCGGCCTGGGCAAGCTCGGCAGCTCTTCTTTCGGCCTGCCTGCCTATCGGATTTTCAATTTCCTTTAGGGCTCTCATAACTCCTTCCATTCGAGGATTCCTCGTAGCCCTTTGACTTTCAGCGGTTCAGGCAACTCTCGGGCCTCAGCGACCCTAGCTTTTAGATCAGGCGTTTTAGCGCCTTTTCCTCTTCCACCTCTACCGCTCATACTTCTAAAACTTTCTCACAACACCTGCTATAATTTCATCATGGAACTAGACTCAACTCCGGATTTCGTCGTAAAATTTTTCTAGCCTCTCTAAAAATATTCTTACTCTCATGCCATGGATTCTAGCTCAAACCAGGGGCAAGATAGGAATTTCTAATTTTTCTCTTTTTCACTGGGTATTCCGAGATCCATCTGCCCATTTTTTCGCCTTTCAAGGCAAGGTCCAAATTCACAACTGCGACACTTATGAGAGTCGATTGTCCTATTCCGGAACTTAATTCGTGGCCTCATTCATAAGACGACAGCTTTAAATGAATTCTCAAACTAACGGGTGGCTTTTAGGAGTCACGCGTATCGACCATTTGGTCCACGTGCTTATATTCCTAGTTAGCCTTTCCCCTTTGGTTAGTTATCCCAGAGTGGCCAGCTCTGAGTGAGATTCATTTATAGCGCCTTCATGAAATAACCATTCTGTATTCAAATTCTGGAAAAAGGGATCAAAACTCAGGATGTCACAGATGTGATCAGCTTTCCTATCATGGATGGATGTATTTCATTCCTTTCCTTGTACATCTCGAGCTTAAGGGATTCATGTCCCAAGCTTATAACAAGGCAATGTATTTTTTTGCCCAACTTAGTATCGGGTCAAGCATATGGCTTATAATGATTCTATGTAATATTCTTTGCTCAACTAGTATAGTGTTTTCATTTCTGCATTTTTATTTTAAGCTTTTGATACTTGGATGTTCTATTCACATACTCTAAATAAATTGGTTGTTTCTTTTCCCTTTTTAGGGCAATTAGGACCACCCTCAAGAACATAATAAATCCCAAAAGAACATTTTCATGGACACCTAGCGACTTCAATATCTTTAGGAGCATAATTGAAAAAAATGTACACTTAGATGAACAATCCTATTGAGTTATAGATACCGAAAGGACACTAATTAGATAACTAGCGTAATCAAATCCTAGGACTTAGAATATCTCTAATTGTGTAAGAAATGAGGTAAAACTCTCGTGCCTAGTTTGGTTTCTAACCGACCCCAAAAAGGTAAGTGGTGAGGCTAATCAAACTTAAAGAGAAATACAACGTCGCGCGTAGTATGAGCTCGAGAGAGCCGTTGGCCCACCTTTGAGAAATACCTCTAAACTCTGCTTCTTCTCGCAACGCTTGTGCTTATTGGCTACAAAACAAAGCCAAACAGAGGACGCGCTCAACAAGGAAGAGTTCTTAGCCATGATTTTCAGTTGAAATCACAAGGAAACCTCATAATGCTTTGCTTGGGAAGATTAGCACCGGTGATGACATTTGAACTGAAGATGAAGCGCTTCGAGACTTTCGATCAAGTAAACAGAGAAATACAGAGTATGCCTGAGAAGTGATGAAATCACCTCCAATGATGATCAATGACATTGGAAAGATGATGAAAAAGAGCAAGAATTTTGTAGAAATTTCTTGAATTCAATTTTTCCTCGAAAACGTGTTTCTTGAGATGCATTTCTTTTTATGAACTCAAAAATATCTTCTTCCTTTGAAAGAACAAAATTACGTTTATATACTCGAATCCATTCAGTTAGATGAGAGAGAAATGCAAAGGGAGAGACAAAGATCGTTATCGATGTCTCCCTTTGGGTGTGCTCAATCCTCAACATCCATGATTTTCACTCAACTTTCACCATTTCACAGCCACCGGGCCCATCAATGGATGGTCTCAAAAACCATATTAAATTGTTTGGAAGCCCTCATAGGTGCATACTATATCTTTGGCGGATTAATCGCTGCTCTTCATATGATAAAGTGGCTTGGAATTGACGCTGAAGTCAAGCTTTCATCTTTTGTCGAAGCCATTAATTGTGCATCTCTACATTCGTCCATCTCGTCAACTATTGACCTTGCAACTTTGGAGTCAAAATTGGGTACACATTATCTATTAAATCACTATTACAAGAAGCCATAACATGTGCGTCTTGCCAAGAACAAGAGCTGGCTTACTGTTATGAGGTAATAAGCAAAGTTTGTTACTTAATTGTCTTTGGTTTAAATGTGAGATCACTGTTATCAGGTAGAGAGCAAAGTCTCTTACTTAATTGTCGTTGGTTTGGTTCAAAGTTGGCACTAGAGATTTAACCAAAGAAATGTAGCACATTAAACCAAACTAGTGAAAATTAAGCAATAGACTTTACTCGTTACCTCGCTCTCATCATAGTAAGCCAGCCCTAGTTCTTGTCAAGATGCATGTGTTACAGCTTCTTGCGACAATGCTTTAACATAAAATTGCAAGAGGCTAAGGAGAGACGTCATCTGAGAGAAAATGATGATTAGGGTTTATGTAATTAGGGTGATTAAGTGGAGGCTTTTAGGTTTTGGCAGATTTCTAATTTTACTACTAAAATATTGGCAATTTTCTAAATTGGTCCTGCGTAATGGCATGTCAGGAGTCTGACCTCCCATGTCGCTGGTGTGTCATGAGAGTTTACCATGTGTTAGAGAATGTGGGATGCTTTTTCAGACACCGACACGGAAGCTTCCTAGAGAGTATTCATACAACCTAGTATGCTGCGTCCTTTAGCTTATAAAAGTCCTTATATAGTCTCCTCAATCTACATCCTGAGAGAAGCATTTATCTAAATTTCAAACGTGACAACAGGAAAGAATATGTATGGCTTCCTAAAGAGGCAAAATGGTCAAAAGGTAACTTGCGGCAATAAATGAAGATTTCCTCTAAACATGAACTAGCAATCAGGTCCCAGGGCCGTAATATTGACTTGTTTAGGATTATAAATGAATGGAGGAAACAACCCACAAGAATTCTTGTTGTTGTAGCAGCTTTTACATCAAAGAAAAAACTTATGTGATCAATTTGAAGAATGATAGACTATGCATCCAAAATGTCCCTTTACTCCTTTCTCAATCTCAAATAAAATGTAAAGAAGAATATTTAGCTTGATCACATACTATCATGAATAATAACCAACTTTTGTTTCTCTTTTCATTTCAATTAGGTTAGATCTCGATTACAGAAATTTTTTAATTATTTAAAACATCTGGAAGATTGGAGGGAGAAATAGAGAGACCAGGAGCCAAGAGAAATCAATCCGTCCTTTCATACTAGTCTATCGTCCAGTGATATAGCACTATGAGCACTGCAGACATGGGGCACTGGTGTCATAAACTTGTAACTTGCCAAAAAGCCTATAAAACAATGTTTCTTAGAGTCCCAAGACTTCAATTGTTCTTATTGCTAAATGATTGATGTCTATGTCAACCATGTTAACTGCATATCTCATGAAGCCTAAAGGGACTTCTCCCCAAGGTAAGGTAGGATTAAGGCAAAGCTAGTTCCCTCTAAGGATCACGGCCTTCAAACTCTCCAAAGTATGGACTGCCAAAACTTAAATTCAAATGAATGAGGAATGCTTTTGATAATTCAATCAAGTTGGTCAAGGTAAATGATCTTCCATAACACTATATGTTATAAAATAAAAATACCACTTCCGTAACTTATTTTCTCAAGACATATGACACAGAATTCACCACTAATAGTCTTGCCAAGTTCAGCTAATTTTGCATAAACAACATTTTGGAGATCAATTTCTCCATTTTTGTCATATGTCTCAAGACTAAATGCCCTCTTAGAGTTTGTGCACATAATCCCAAGCATTAGATCTTCACCCAGATACGTGGCTAAGAGCCTTTGAAATGGAAAATGCATTTTTAAGTATTGATTTGTCTAAAAGGTGGAAAAGGGGATTCGGAATATCGAACAAGTGGGTTAGATAGAAGGGTAAGTAATATTTACCCTCTAAGCTCACTATTGCAGATTGTTCCAAAAAGTGTGACCACACCAATGATGCCATCTCTAGATCTTCTATGTGGTCCTTCTGGAGGAAACTTTCTAATAGATTTATAGAAAACAAAAGCTGCAAGGCATCTCTATTTTCTATATGTCTATCATTTCCTCTTTAGCAAAAAAGTAGTCCATAATGTTCAAGGATGAAGTCTCTGCATAAACTTTAAAAATTGGTCATCCCTAAAGACCTAACTCTGTGATATAGGTCCTACTTGTCACAACTGAATTTGCTAGGTAAAATAAACAATAGCGCCCCACATGATTTTGGTGAAAGTCAACCATTAACCAAGCAATAATTTTCATCATAACTTGAAAGTCTAGCTTCTATATCACTATTGTTTATTTTACCAAGCAAATTCAGTTGTGACAAGTAGGACCTATATCACTAAGTTAGGTCTTTGGGGATGACCAACTTTTACAGTTTAGCCAAAGACTTCCTCTGTGAATATTATGGACTACATTTTCACCAAAGAGGAAATGATAGACATAATAGAAAATAGAGATGGCTCGATAGTTTCTGTTCTCTTTAAACTTATTAGGAAGTTTTCTTCAGAAAGACTACCTAGAAGATCTAGAGATAGCACCATTGGTGTGGTTGCACTTCTTGGAACAATTTGCAATATTGAGCTTAGCAGGTAAAGTATCACTTACCCTTCTATCTGACCCACTTGTTCAATGTTTGAATCTCCATTTTCCACCTTTAAGACAAATCGATACTTAAAACTGCATTTTCCATTTTAGAGGATCTTAGCCAAGTATCTAGGTGAAGATCAAATGCTTGGGATCATGTGTACAAACTCAGAGAGGGCATTTAGTCTTGAGACATATGAGAAAAAGGGTGAAGTTGATCTCCAAAATGTTGTTTATTCAAAAGTAGTTGAACTTGGTAAGACTATTAGTGGTGAATTCCATATCATATGTCTTGAGGAAATAAGGTACAAAAGTGGTGTTTTTATTTGATAATATTTAATGTTATGGAAGATCATATATCTTACCAACTTAATTGAGTTGCCAAAAGCATTTCCTCATTCGTCTGAATTTAACTTTTGATAGTCCACACAAAGGAGAGTTTGAAGGCTGTGATCCTCAAAGGAAACTGGCTTTGCCTTATCCTACCTTACCTATTAGAGAAATCCCTCTAGGCTTCATGGGATATGCAGTTAAAATGATCAACATAGGCATTGATTATTTAGTAACAAGAACAATCGAAGGCCTAGGTATTCAGAAAACACTATTTTGTTGGCTTTTTGGCAAGATACAGGTTTATGACACTAAAGTCCATGTTTGCATTGATCATAGTGTTGTATTACTAGATCAGACTGATACGAGAGGACAAATTAATTTCTCTTAGCTTATGATATCTCTGTTTCTCCCTCCTTCAGATGTTTTAAGTAATTAGAAAAATTCTATGACCAAGATTTGACCTAATTGAAATGAAAACATAAATGGAAGTTGGATACTATTCATGATAGAATGTGAATAGTAAATATTCTTCTTTACACTTCCTTTGAGATTCATAAAGGAGTGAGGGAAATTTTATATGTATAGTCTATCATTCTTCAAATTGATTGAGTAAGTTTTTTCTCTACTGTAAAAGCAGCAACAGTAAGAATTCCTGTGGGCTATATCTTCTATTCGTTTATAATCTTAAACAAGTTTCACCACACCATACTAACTGCTTTGTTGATTATTATGGCTCCTGAGATCTGATTGCTAGTTCATGTTTAGGGAAGGACTGGAAATCTCCAATTACTACCACAAGTGACCTTCTTACCATTTTGCCTCTTTAGGGAGCTAGTCATATTCTTTTTTATTGTCACGTCAAAATTTTAGGTAAATGCTTCTTCAGAGAGTAAGCAACACATGATGCATATTGAGTAGGCTATATCAGAGTTAAGAGCAACCCTCTGCAATTCACATAAGATTACAAGAGCTTCTGAAGAGAATAAGCGACAATCTTTTTGGGAAGACTAAGGATTTTCGTAAGTTAAAGGACACAGTTGTTGTTGGCAGTGACCGGCGGAGGAAGGGAAAAAAAGCAAAAAAAAAAAAAAAAGCAAAAAAACTATTCAAATAAAAAAATTATTAAAAAATGGAAGCATGTATATATATATAGAGAGAGAGAGAGAGATGGTCTCAAAGGTAAATGTTTTTCACTTTTTAAAAAGAAAATTATTTCCCCACTTTTGAATAAGTTGTTTTCATTGAGGGAAATGCTTTCCCTAACTTATTTATTTTTTATGAACCGAATGCTGGAAAATCCAAAAATATTTTCTAGGAATTTGTGTTCCATGAAATGAACTATGAGAATTCTAATCGAGGAGTCGCCACAAGCCTATTGTGGTTAGCTAGAAATCATTAAAATGTCAAGTCTTTTTACTAATTATGAGCCCTAAGATTTATCCTAATCTTTCTAAAAAGGAAAGCACAATCAACGTATTGAAAATGCGGAATCATATGAAATCAAAAATGAAATGCACAAAGAGCCACCTAACATGTGCCACTAAAAACACACAACACCGTATTGTAAAGCCCTATGAGCTTGTTCAATTTTTATCCATGCCTTTTCACATTTTTCCGCTAAACCTAAAATGTTTATTAAAGTCCTCAAAATCTATTTTCTAAGCATTTTCCTAATTTTGCTAATTTTTGTAATTTTCGTAATTATTATTATTATTTTAATTGGTTTTTTATTTTTAAAAAATCTTTTAAGATTTTTACTTTTATTATCTTTTAATTCTGAAAATGACGACTCTGATCGGGTGAGCGGACCCGATCTGAATATATGGGTTTGACCCGGAGCTTCAGGTCTTCAATTTGAACCGAATCCCAAGCCCAGTCCCAGTCCGAATGCCGCCCAGCCCATAGATTCTCCAATCTCGCCTCTTAGCCCATTAACCGAACCCCACCTTATATATCCGACCCAGTATTTCTTATGTTCTTTGTTTTTCTGTATCCTGTTTCTTCTCCCTAGTCTAGATGGCCCTATCGACAACGCGACTTTCATCCTCCATTGCCAAAGCAACATTTCCTTCGGCCATCGACGTTTGCTGGCCAAAACCTCTAGTCATCAGCACTAACCTGCCTTTCCCACCGGCTGTTACGTCCATTACCAAACGATGATTTCCGATATCCGAAACAAACATCTCCTTCCACGTCCATCCAAGATCACCAAATCTCAATATGGCATTACGGACATTGAATATGAAGAATGGACGAGATAAACCCGGTGACTTGACTACATTACAAGGAAGAAATATCTAGGATTCTTACTCCTTTTGAGGCCGTGAACAGGCTATCACCAAAGGCACCGTTTATATAATAACATGAAGAGAGCAAGTTCAGCAAAAACACTTGGCAAGTTCCACTATGAATCAATTTCATTCTTGATCACGAATGACAATCAAATTAAGCCAAACTGAAGATATATTTTCAATCGACTCTATGGAGCATTTTGGCGGACATGTGATATGTGTTAGGATTCGACACACAATAATATTGATTCGAATATAAAGCAGAGGAACACAGTGCGCACAAGGGAAAAGTTTACCTGGTTCCGATGGCCATGAACGGGGATGGAAAAGAAGACCGAGGTTTTGGAGTGGTTGTCACAGATGATCGACATCCAGGAAGAAGCTCCATACGAATTTCCAAAGCTCTTCATTCTTCTCGGACTTCGATCCAATGTTTATGTAATTGATGATCCATCTCGATCTTGGGTTTTTTTCTCTCCCT
>JAGVVM010018865.1:0-17207 GCA_019149425.1 Psidium friedrichsthalianum | reverse complement strand
GCATTTTGTGATACTTGGATGTTCTATTCACATACTCTAAATAAATTGGTTGTTTCTTTTCCCTTTTTAGGGCAATTAGGACCACCCTCAAGAACATAATAAATCCCAAAAGAACATTTTCATGGACACCTAGCGACTTCAATATCTTTAGGAGCATAATTGAAAAAAATGTACACTTAGATGAACAATCCTATTGAGTTATAGATACCGAAAGGACACTAATTAGATAACTAGCGTAATCAAATCCTAGGACTTAGAATATCTCTAATTGTGTAAGAAATGAGGTAAAACTCTCGTGCCTAGTTTGGTTTCTAACCGACCCCAAAAAGGTAAGTGGTGAGGCTAATCAAACTTAAAGAGAAATACAACGTCGCGCGTAGTATGAGCTCGAGAGAGCCGTTGGCCCACCTTTGAGAAATACCTCTAAACTCTGCTTCTTCTCGCAACGCTTGTGCTTATTGGCTACAAAACAAAGCCAAACAGAGGACGCGCTCAACAAGGAAGAGTTCTTAGCCATGATTTTCAGTTGAAATCACAAGGAAACCTCATAATGCTTTGCTTGGGAAGATTAGCACCGGTGATGACATTTGAACTGAAGATGAAGCGCTTCGAGACTTTCGATCAAGTAAACAGAGAAATACAGAGTATGCCTGAGAAGTGATGAAATCACCTCCAATGATGATCAATGACATTGGAAAGATGATGAAAAAGAGCAAGAATTTTGTAGAAATTTCTTGAATTCAATTTTTCCTCGAAAACGTGTTTCTTGAGATGCATTTCTTTTTATGAACTCAAAAATATCTTCTTCCTTTGAAAGAACAAAATTACGTTTATATACTCGAATCCATTCAGTTAGATGAGAGAGAAATGCAAAGGGAGAGACAAAGATCGTTATCGATGTCTCCCTTTGGGTGTGCTCAATCCTCAACATCCATGATTTTCACTCAACTTTCACCATTTCACAGCCACCGGGCCCATCAATGGATGGTCTCAAAAACCATATTAAATTGTTTGGAAGCCCTCATAGGTGCATACTATATCTTTGGCGGATTAATCGCTGCTCTTCATATGATAAAGTGGCTTGGAATTGACGCTGAAGTCAGGCTTTCATCTTTTGTCGAAGCCATTAATTGTGCATCTCTACATTCGTCCATCTCGTCAACTATTGACCTTGCAACTTTGGAGTCAAAATTGGGTACACATTATCTATTAAATCACTATTACAAGAAGCCATAACATGTGCGTCTTGCCAAGAACAAGAGCTGGCTTACTGTTATGAGGTAATAAGCAAAGTTTGTTACTTAATTGTCTTTGGTTTAAATGTGAGATCACTGTTATCAGGTAGAGAGCAAAGTCTCTTACTTAATTGTCGTTGGTTTGGTTCAAAGTTGGCACTAGAGATTTAACCAAAGAAATGTAGCACATTAAACCAAACTAGTGAAAATTAAGCAATAGACTTTACTCGTTACCTCGCTCTCATCATAGTAAGCCAGCCCTAGTTCTTGTCAAGATGCATGTGTTACAGCTTCTTGCGACAATGCTTTAACATAAAATTGCAAGAGGCTAAGGAGAGACGTCATCTGAGAGAAAATGATGATTAGGGTTTATGTAATTAGGGTGATTAAGTGGAGGCTTTTAGGTTTTGGCAGATTTCTAATTTTACTACTAAAATATTGGCAATTTTCTAAATTGGTCCTACGTAATGGCATGTCAGGAGTCTGACCTCCCATGTCGCTGGTGTGTCATGAGAGTTTACCATGTGTTAGAGAATGTGGGATGCTTTTTCAGACACCGACACGGAAGCTTCCTAGAGAGTATTCATACAACCTAGTATGCTGCGTCCTTTAGCTTATAAAAGTCCTTATATAGTCTCCACAATCTACATCCTGAGAGAAGCATTTATCTAAATTTCAAACGTGACAACAGGAAAGAATATGTATGGCTTCCTAAAGAGGCAAAATGGTCAAAAGGTAACTTGCGGCAATAAATGAAGATTTCCTCTAAACATGAACTAGCAATCAGGTCCCAGGGCCGTAATATTGACTTGTTTAGGATTATAAATGAATGGAGGAAACAACCCCAAGAATTCTTGTTGTTGTAGCAGCTTTTACATCAAAGAAAAAACTTATGTGATCAATTTGAAGAATGATAGACTATGCATCCAAAATGTCCCTTTACTCCTTTCTCAATCTCAAATAAAATGTAAAGAAGAATATTTAGCTTGATCACATACTATCATGAATAATAACCAACTTTTGTTTCTCTTTTCATTTCAATTAGGTTAGATCTCAATTACAGAAATTTTTTAATTATTTAAAACATCTGGAAGATTGGAGGGAGAAATAGAGAGACCAGGAGCCAGAGAAATCAATCCGTCCTTTCATTTCTATAGTCTATCGTCCAGTGATATAGCACTATGAGCACTGCAGACATGGGCACTGGTGTCATAAACTTGTAACTTGCCAAAAAGCCTATAAAACAATGTTTCTTAGAGTCCCAAGACTTCAATTGTTTTTATTGCTAAATGATTGATGTCTATGTCAACCATGTTAACTGCATATCTCATGAAGCCTAAAGGGACTTCTCCCCAAGGTAAGGTAGGATTAAGGCAAAGCTAGTTCCCTCTAAGGATCACGGCCTTCAAACTCTCCAAAGTATGGACTGCCAAAACTTAAATTCAAATGAATGAGGAATGCTTTTGATAATTCAATCAAGTTGGTCAAGGTAAATGATCTTCCATAACACTATATGTTATAAAATAAAAATACCACTTCCGTAACCTTATTTTCTCAAGACATATGACACAGAATTCACCACTAATAGTCTTGCCAAGTTCAGCTAATTTTGCATAAACAACATTTTGGAGATCAATTTCTCCATTTTTGTCATATGTCTCAAGACTAAATGCCCTCTTAGAGTTTGTGCACATAATCCCAAGCATTAGATCTTCACCCAGATACGTGGCTAAGAGCCTTTGAAATGGAAAATGCATTTTTAAGTATTGATTTGTCTAAAAGGTGGAAAAGGGGATTCGGAATATCGAACAAGTGGGTTAGATAGAAGGGTAAGTAATATTTACCCTCTAAGCTCACTATTGCAGATTGTTCCAAAAAGTGTGACCACACCAATGATGCCATCTCTAGATCTTCTATGTGGTCCTTCTGGAGGAAACTTTCTAATAGATTTATAGAAAACAAAAGCTGCAAGGCATCTCTATTTTCTATATGTCTATCATTTCCTCTTTAGCAAAAAAGTAGTCCATAATGTTCAAGGATGAAGTCTCTGCATAAACTTTAAAAATTGGTCATCCCTAAAGACCTAACTCTGTGATATAGGTCCTACTTGTCACAACTGAATTTGCTAGGTAAAATAAACAATAGCGCCCCACATGATTTTGGTGAAAGTCAACCATTAACCAAGCAATAATTTTCATCATAACTTGAAAGTCTAGCTTCTATATCACTATTGTTTATTTTACCAAGCAAATTCAGTTGTGACAAGTAGGACCTATATCACTAAGTTAGGTCTTTGGGGATGACCAACTTTTACAGTTTAGCCAAAGACTTCCTCTGTGAATATTATGGACTACATTTTCACCAAAGAGGAAATGATAGACATAATAGAAAATAGAGATGGCTCGATAGTTTCTGTTCTCTTTAAACTTATTAGGAAGTTTTCTTCAGAAAGACTACCTAGAAGATCTAGAGATAGCACCATTGGTGTGGTTGCACTTCTTGGAACAATTTGCAATATTGAGCTTAGCAGGTAAAGTATCACTTACCCTTCTATCTGACCCACTTGTTCAATGTTTGAATCTCCATTTTCCACCTTTAAGACAAATCGATACTTAAAACTGCATTTTCCATTTTAGAGGATCTTAGCCAAGTATCTAGGTGAAGATCAAATGCTTGGGATCATGTGTACAAACTCAGAGAGGGCATTTAGTCTTGAGACATATGAGAAAAAGGGTGAAGTTGATCTCCAAAATGTTGTTTATTCAAAAGTAGTTGAACTTGGTAAGACTATTAGTGGTGAATTCCATATCATATGTCTTGAGGAAATAAGGTACAAAAGTGGTGTTTTTATTTGATAATATTTAATGTTATGGAAGATCATATATCTTACCAACTTAATTGAGTTGCCAAAAGCATTTCCTCATTCGTCTGAATTTAACTTTTGATAGTCCACACAAAGGAGAGTTTGAAGGCTGTGATCCTCAAAGGAAACTGGCTTTGCCTTATCCTACCTTACCTATTAGAGAAATCCCTCTAGGCTTCATGGGATATGCAGTTAAAATGATCAACATAGGCATTGATTATTTAGTAACAAGAACAATCGAAGGCCTAGGTATTCAGAAAACACTATTTTGTTGGCTTTTTGGCAAGATACAGGTTTATGACACTAAAGTCCATGTTTGCATTGATCATAGTGTTGTATTACTAGATCAGACTGATACGAGAGGACAATTTAATTTCTCTTAGCTTATGATATCTCTGTTTTCTCCCTCCTTCAGATGTTTTAAGTAATTAGAAAAATTCTATGACCAAGATTTGACCTAATTGAAATGAAAACATAAATGGAAGTTGGATACTATTCATGATAGAATGTGAATAGTAAATATTCTTCTTTACACTTCCTTTGAGATTCATAAGGAGTGAGGGAAATTTTATATGTATAGTCTATCATTCTTCAAATTGATTGAGTAAGTTTTTTCTCTACTGTAAAGCAGCAACAGTAAGAATTCCTGTGGGCTATATCTTCTATTCGTTTATAATCTTAAACAAGTTTCACCACACCATACTAACTGCTTTGTTGATTATTATGGCTCCTGAGATCTGATTGCTAGTTCATGTTTAGGGAAGGACTGGAAATCTCCAATTACTACCACAAGTGACCTTCTTACCATTTTGCCTCTTAGGGAGCTAGTCATTTCTTTTTTATTGTCACGTCAAAATTTTAGGTAAATGCTTCTTCAGAGAGTAGCAACACATGATGCATATTGAGTAGGCTATATATAGAGTTAAGAGCAACCCTCTGCAATTCACATAAGATTACAAGAGCTTCTGAAGAGAATAAGCGACAATCTTTTTGGGAAGACTAAGGATTTTCGTAAGTTAAAGGACACAGTTGTTGTTGGCAGTGACCGCGGAGGAAGGGAAAAAGCAAAAGAAAGAAAAAAAAAAGCAAAAAAAACTATTCAAATAAAAAAATTATTAAAAAATGGAAGCATGTATATATATATAGAGAGAGAGAGAGAGAGTCTCAAAGGTAAATGTTTTTCACTTTTTAAAAAGAAAATTATTTCCCCACTTTTGAATAAGTTGTTTTCATCGAGGGAAATGCTTTCCCTAACTTATTTATTTTTTTATGAACCGAATGCTGGAAAATCCAAAAATATTTTCTAGGAATTTGTGTTCCATGAAATGAACTATGAGAATTCTAATCGAGGAGTCGCCACAAGCCTATTGTGGTTAGCTAGAAATCATTAAAATGTCAAGTCTTTTTACTAATTATGAGCCCTAAGATTTATCCTAATCTTTCTAAAAAGGAAAGCACAATCAACGTATTGAAAATGCGGAATCATATGAAATCAAAAATGAAATGCACAAAGAGCCACCTAACATGTGCCACTAAAAACCACACAACACCGTATTGTAAAGCCCTATGAGCTTGTTCAATTTTTATCCATGCCTTTTCACATTTTTCCGCTAAACCTAAAATGTTTATTAAAGTCCTCAAAATCTATTTTCTAAGCATTTTCCTAATTTTGCTAATTTTTGTAATTTTCGTAATTATTATTATATTTTAATTGGTTTTTTATTTTTAAAAATCTTTTAAGATTTTTACTTTTATTATCTTTTAATTCTGAAAATGACGACTCAGATCGGGTGAGCGGACCCGATCTGAATATATGGGTTTGACCCGGACCTTCAGGTCTTCAATTTGAACCGAATCCCAAGCCCAGTCCCAGTCCGAATGCCGCCCAGCCCATAGATTCTCCAATCCGCCTCTTAGCCCATTAACCGAACCCCACCTTATTAGATCCGACCCATATTTCTTATGTTCTTTGTTTTTCTTTGTTTTTCTGTATTCTGTTTCTTCTCCCCTAATCTAGATGGCCCTATCGACAACGCGACCTTCATCCTCCATTGCCAAAGCAACTTTTCCTTCGGCCATCGACGTTTACTGGCCAAAACCTCTAGTCATCAGCACCAACCTGCCTTTGCTGCCCATAGTTACGTCCATTGCCAAACAATGATTTTTGATATCGAAATAAACATCTCCATCCACGTCCATCCAAGATCACCAAAATCTCAATATGGCATAACAGACATTGAACATGAAGAATGGACGAGATAAACCTGATGACTTGACTACATTACAAGGAAGAAATATCTAGGATTCTTAATCGTTTTGAGACCGTGAACAGGATATCACCAAAGGCACCGTTTATATAATAACATGAAGAGAGCAAGTTCAGCAAAACACTTGGCAAGTTCCACTATGGATCAATTTCATTCATATCTGGTCTTGATTCTAGTTCACGAATCGACTTGAATTCCTCTAACTATCATACCTAAGAGATCAATCAGAGTTTGAACGAATCACAATCAAATTAAGCTAAACTGAAGATATATTTTCATCGACTCTATGGAGCATTCTGGCGGACATGTGATATGTGTTAGGATTCAACCCACAATATATGCGATTCGAATATAAAGCAGAGGAACACAGCGCCCACAAGGGAAAAGTTTACCTGGTTCCGATGGCCATGAACGGGGATGGAATAGAAGACCGAAGTTTTGGAGTGGTTGTCACAGATGATCGACATCCAGGAAGAAGCTCCATACGAATTTCCAAGCTCTTCATACTTCTCGGACTTCGATCCAATGTTTATGTAATGGATGATCTATCTCGATCTTGGGTTTTTTCTCCCAGAATTGACTCCTCTAGTCAACAAGTCTTGAGAACAAGTCTTGAGAGCGCCTCTCGTCACTTGGAGATTTATGGATGCAAAAACCAAGATAGATGATGGTGATCTGATCCGGCCACCGAAGATGACGGAGAGAGATCAAAATCCCCCCAAATTCCCCAAAACCGAGAGGATTTTCTGTGACCCCACTGGATACGGTGAGATAAAACTCACGAACCCAAAACTGAATCTGTTATTGAGAATCGCCCTTCCCGAAGTTGATGTTCCACTTATTTATCTATTTTTAACTACTGTAATTCTTTTGTTGTTTTTTTTTCTTTTTTTCTATTTCCAAAAATAAGCGATTGGATGGTCGACAAAATTTGGGTGTCAACCCCCTGGGATAAGACCGTTAGCCCATCATTATTTAAATGCATCAGTTTCATAAAACAATGCTTTTAAATGACTTTGTCTAGTCATTCGCAATATCTCCATATAGTTACTCTCTTTTGAAATCCAAATCCTTAAACTATTCAGGAAAATTTTGTTCATCAGCATAGTTATATTCTAGAACACACCGTAGAGCAAACAATGAAAGGAAGATAATGATAACTTCACATGGAATTGAGTCACGTGACACGACTCCAAGCGAGTAATATTCACTTTAATTGGTTAATATATAAATTTTTGGTTTAAAGATAGCCAAACATTAGGGATATGAAGAAATAAACCTTAACCCGCGTGGGATTGAAAATTAATCAATTAAAATCTTTTATGATCTAATTTTAATAGTTGAATTAGGCTTGAACTAGACCTCAACCCCATGGGACCCATCTTTTTCAGGAGGCCTATTTTGCAAACACTAATTAGCTTATTTAGTGAGAACGAGTCCCATTTTGAGGCAAAAAAGACACCTTAGGTGTCAATATTTATGCACAACACTCACTTTGGTGTCAATATATTTTTTTGGTCGCTAGGTATCAATTTTTTTGAAAAACGATTATCTAAGTACCAACTCTGGTAAAGTCGCCAGAATTTCTTGCCATTGGCATTTAAGTGATAGTTTTTTCCTCCAATTTGGTACTAAAGTGATTGTCTTTTTGGATCACTTAAGTGCCAATTTTTTTGAAAAATAATTATTTAAGTACCAACTCCGGTGAGGTCATCGGAATTTCTTGACATTGGCACTAAGGTGATCATTTTTTCTCTAATTTGGCACATAAGTTATTCCAAAAAATATATTAGCACTAATGTGAGTGTCGTATACAAATATTGACAATTGAGGCATACTTATGCCCCCATTTTGGTATGATAAAGTATGTAAGAAGCACGGCCAAAAGAAATCCACAAGTTGATAATCAAATGAGTTTTTTAAACCAATAGGGACTTCAATCACTTAAAGAACGGCTTGTACAATGAGTGACTAGATTAGAAAACCTTTGCCTACTAGGATTGAATCACGTAATTATGAGTATAAAATCCTCCTGACCAAATAAACGGAATTCTTCAAAACTCCATAGTTAGATTCTTTTAGTCAATCATGTCTCAAAACGACTAGCATTCTGGATGCATCATCCCAATGAAACTCTACTCCTCCACCATGGCATGACAACAACAATATCGTTCTACACAGTCTTTGGTCACACTCATGAACAGACTGAGAGACGATGACAACGGAGAGAATACTTATGGTGGAAAGACCACTCTCCAGATAATCAAGGAGGTTCACAATCAAGATGATAGCCCTACTATTCCCTACTTCATCACTATGCTAGAGAAATATTTTGGCTTCATCGTGAAACCAAAATCAACTGACGGAACGGCACCATCGAAAGGAAATGAGCATAAAGTCGAGAAGAATGGAGGAAACCCATCTCTTGTTGACATTGATTTGCAAACTGTTTAGAAATAATTAGGTTGATTTGCAAACTGTTTAGAAATTATTGGTTGATTTGCAACTGTTTAGAAATAATTAGGTTGATGATTTGACTCGTGTTTATGTTTTTTTATTTATTTTTTAAATTTTGGAGTACTTAGATTTTACTCATCATCGGGGTAATTTTCAAATTTTCGGTGTATTAGTATTGGTGCATGAAAACCATTATTTCTCGTGCCTTTGATGTTTTTAGTTGTCTTCTTGTATAGGTTGAATGACAACTATATAATCTCTCAAAAGGTTTCGTGATATGTATGGGGTTTCGACTATCAGAACTAACTTTATTTTACACGTACATGTGACCAATAATCCACTCCGTTGTAGTGACTTGCATATAGTAACTTCTCCTATTGATTAGCTAACTGATTCTAGAATCATCACTTAATATTTAATTAGAACACAAATAGATATCCGTTAGATCATAATTCAAAAGATGATGTTCCTTTTTACGTCAGGATATAACAAAATAAATATAATCAAATTTTGAGTTTAAAACTTTTCTATTCAACATTGACGCCAAGCTCTAAGGATATTAAGATATATAATTTTATGGATTATCTTTGAAATTGTTACATGGACCAATGTTTTTTATATTTAAACAAAAAGGAGCAAAGGGAGATTCATCGTAGCCGTCCAAATTAATTGTGCGAATAAGTCCATATCTTTGAGGGTAATCTTAAATTGTAAATTGTTATCCTTAATTTTAGAGAATCTTATCCTATAAGGAAGCATTTGATGAGGCATTGAGAGAATTCTATGACTTTAGAGAATCTACCGAGAGACTTATAGATTGAATCCCCATTCACTCAGCCCCAAGCAAACCGGCTTCTGTTTTCCTTTCTCTTTTACACCTTGCACTGATGAAAGGGCCACTAGTCCAATATCTATTGGTGCAAGGCGTGAAGAAGAAAGGAAAAGAAGAAGGAAAAAGAGAAGTATTCAACATAAGCCAAAGTGAGTTTCTTTCCTGCGATTTGTTTTAGTGGGCTTTTGATTCAGGGTATTTCTTCACCCCGTCAAAATTGTTGAGGAATCTGCTAGGGACAACGAGTTTGTCCTCAACATTGGAGTTCCACACAACTGGGTAAAAAGAAAAACATTAGATGTAACTTGTGTGTTGCCTTTCTTTAATAAACACTCAGTTTTTCTCTTCATTGATGCAAAGCAAATTAAGTTTCAACAAATCAATCCTAATTTATATCTAGGTTTCTCGTAGAGAAACCCAATGCAGGGCTTCAATTGCTATTTGCTAATCAACATATTGTTCATTAATCATTATATCTGGTCAGTTAAAATTGATTGTGGTCGTAGTCTGTGGAGAGCCAAAGGAAAATTTACTGCTAGGGCTAGTAGGTCTTATGCGTATTTATCTATTTTCATGGCGACACCACTGCTTTAGTTTTGTCAATTGATTTAGCTCTTGATGGATTTGAGCAGTATGGGGCATTCCTTTTCAATTTCTAATACAACTTCTCATTTGTTTTAAGAATGAGTTGGACCGTACATTACTATTAAGTCTTGGATTGCAAATGCAAAAGATTTACAGGTGGACGACAACGATGTCCACTCCCCATGTGCTACATAACAGTCCGCCACTTTTTGGCATGAGTAACGGACCATTATTAACCAAAAAAAAAAAAAAAATTATTGCTTGGAACTTATGACTAGCTTCTCTAGAGATTTATTAAGTTTGATCTTAATCAAGTACACTTATATCATATTGTATTTTGTTTTAATTTTACAACGTTGCCACCACCATTGACGACGTTCTTTTAAACCGAGTGCAACATATTATTTATGAGAGAATATAATTTTTCTAATATCTAGATTATGATATCGTATGTAGAATTTCCGATCATAAGTAGATAAGTTTATAGAAGGAGATTTCTTTTCTTATCTAGATCATTACTTAGTTTTTTTTAACTAAGTGAATGTCTTATGTTTCTTATTTTATTTTATGAGATATAGATATTGTGATAATTACAAAGAATAAAACGTCATACAATGTTAATATTCTTATTCTATTAGTGTGATGATGTGTCATTTTAAAAAAATATAGAGTGAAAGTAAAAAAATAAAATAAAAGAAGATCATACAGCAAAGTTGTTCATAGATGAAAGATGTGATGAAAATTGAACTTCAAGAGTAGTAGTTAGGAAGAACAAATAATAGTTTGTCATTTTTGTTTTTTTCTTAGGAAATTGCTTGAACTTTTCTCTAAAGAATCAAACTAACCAATGAACTTCCAATAGCCAGTAGAAATTTTCTTTCCTTCTTGGGCAGTACGAGTGTGAGTGAAGTGAAGAAGAGAATGGTAGAGAAAAAAATTCTTGTAGGCCCACATGGATATGTCTTTTTGGTGATCATGAGAATTAATTATCTTTAATGTGTTCACAATTGCAGCCAATGAATGACTAGGATGGCATTATCGTTGTGCAACGATATAAACAAATTTGCCTGGAGTTTCATGATGTCTTATATTATTGATAATCGGCCATATATTCTATACTTCTAAATGATCCGTGATTTCACAAGTTACCTAATATTTGGTACTCTTTTGTTGAGCTGATCAAACAATCGGTATATTGCCTCCGAGCTTTGAGGATATGCATTTCCATGAGTTTATAAAGAAAGGTCAGTGAATATTCCTGCATGAGCAAATGCCCATTGATACATGTAGCAATTAAATAATTTATCGCACTATCTTCCTCCTTCCTTAGACAAAGGACTAGAGCTGCCGTTTAGGTTTAACCTTTGTTGAATATGAATAGTGATAGTTTATCTACTTATAGTTCCATAGCCATGGGTCCCCCCGTGTTACAATACAGAAAAACCTACCATAGGGACAAATTTAATTGTCTTTCGTGTTTGTATTGCAAAAAACTCTCTTCTCACATCTGGGCATATCACTAATTTTAAATGAATGCTTCTTTCCATTCATGGGATTTCTTATGTTGGTGAGTGGGATAGCTCCTATGAACAATAACGAAGCAATCATTTAGAATTAGTGATATTCCCAAATGTCAGAAAAGATTTTTTTTGCAATACAAACACGAAAGACAATCAAATTTGTCCCTATGGCAGCTTTTTCTGTATAGTAACACTCGGGGAGCACATGGCTGTGAAACTATGAGCAAATAAACTATCACTATTTGTATTAGACAAAAGTTAAACTAAAGGACAGCTCTAGTCCTTTTGTCCAAGGAAGGAGGAGACAATGCAATAAAATTGTTTAGTTGATACATGTATCATGGGCATTTGCTCATGCAGGAATATTCACTGACCTTTCTTTATGAACTCATAAAATGCATATCCTTGAAGCTCGGAGGCAACATATCAACTTGTTTGATCAGTCTCCATAGAAGAATACCAAATATTATGTACCTGGTGAAATCATAAGATCATTTAGAAGTATATAATGTATGGCCGATTATCAATACTTTAAGATATTATGAAAACTCCAGGTAGTTCTGTTTATATCGTTGCACAACGATAATGCCATCCTAGTCATTCATTGGCTATAATGGTGAACACATTAAAGACAATTAATTCTCATGATCACAAAAAAAACATATCCACGTGGGTCTACAAGAAAAGTTTTGTGATAGTTGAGCAGTAATACAGGAGTAGGGAGCCTATAAAGTGTGATGAGCCAGAGTAGAAAAGATGCCAAGGGGCAACACAACGGTCCCAATAAAGGAGTGCAGTCACAACTGGCCATATGGATGAGGTCCCAGCAATAGATAGAGAAGACACTCAAGGATGACCCAACCATGAGAAACGATCGCAACTGTCAAGAGCAAAGAAGGGAGAGTGTCAGGCTAAGTGGCCAAGGTGATCGTAACTCAAGACTATTGAGTAACTATGGAGAAGTACTAAAAAACCGTAGCCTTCCTTGGGATACCAAAACGATAGATATCCATATCAGTGAAAATCTTATAGAGACGCCCTCTATGGTACGAGGAGTTGAACCAAATCAAAGCTGTACAACCGTTTCCGATTTGCTAATGAAAATGGAGATGAAAATTGAGCAAAGGTCTGGGATTTTCTTCCAGGCCTAGGAGCAAAAGGTCGGTTTAGTGGCGACCATAAGTTTTTTGTTTTTAAGAAAGGTTGTGTGTATCAATTTACACCATGAAGACTCCTTATCAGCAAAGAGTATCCAAATATGCTTGAGCATAGCCACTTAATTGTAGTTAAAGAGCCTACGGATGCCCAAACCACATTCTCTTTGGGGAGACAGATATCTCTCCATGGAACTTTAGCACTGCCTACACCAAACCCGATCCTATCTAGAGAGACTATCTGAGAATCATTTCAATATGCAAAATTATAGACTTGAGAAGAGTAAAAACATTTATCCAAAAAACATGGATGCCATGGAGGACCAACTTGATGAGTTGTAGGCGACTAGCAAAAGAGAGAAAAAGTTGAGACCAAGATTGTGCTTTAGCGGTGATTGAGTTCACCAAAGAGTTACATTTCATCTTGCTAAGTCTTGAGGCAATAATGGGTCTAACAAGATACCGAAATGGCAAAGTACCAACTTAAAAATCGAGAGAAATTAGCAGTTGGTCCCAAAGTTCCTCTGAACTGCCCAAGAAAAAGATCTCATTCTTGTTCACATTAGTCTCAAACCAAATCAAGGGGAGAATTTATTGAGTCCCTCCTTCAGCGAAGAGATAGAAATCGTATTTGCTTCAGGAAAAAGGAGGACATCATTAGCAAAGAATAGATGGGATAAACAGGTAGTTTTACAACGCCAGAAGAATTTGAAGCCTAGTAGCTTGGTCTATGCATAAGGATGCCCCTAAATATCTCCATAACAAGAGTAAAAAGATAGCGAGATATAGGATCTCCTTGACGGATGCCTCTTGCACTAGAGAAGAACCTATGTAGTTCACCATTGATAGAAACAGAAAGCTTGGCGAGCTAACACAAGCCATAACAAGCTTAATAAACATAGCAAGAAAACCAAAGGCTTACAAAATCAACTCTAAGAAATCCCAGTCTACTGTATCATAAGTCTTTTGGAAATCGACTTTGATGTCACACTTAGACAAATAAGACTCATGATGGAACCCACAATAACATTCTTGAGCGAGAAGAAGAAGTCAGTGATTTGGCAGCCTTTGAAAAATGCATTTTGGGTGGGGCTAATAAGAGCAGGAAGAATACGGGCAAGCCTATTAGCCAAAATCTTAGTAATACACTAGTAAAAGGTATTGCAACAAGCAATAGGCCTAAAGTCATTAATGGTGATAATGTTGGGGACTTTAGGCACCAGCAAAAGGATGGTAGTATTAGTCTCCTTAAGTAGAAGGCTAGAATCAAAGAAATTTTTAATAGACAATGTGATAGATGAACCAACAATATTCTAGGAGGTTTTAAAGAAATCAACATTTAAACCAGCAAGCCACGGAGCCTTGCCTATGGCTAGAGAGAATATTGTATTGTGAATCTCAATATCATACACAGGTCGTGAAAGAAACTGAATTTGATTAGAGTCAAGGGAATGCTCAATAACTGATCGTACATCCTGCATTAAAGGACGACCACGGAGGGAAATTGAAGTAAGTAGGCCCTCAAAGTAGGAAACAATATGCCGTTGGACCAAAGTCGGATCAGTCAACAAAATACCAAAGCTATCCATAATCAAAAGGATTCTATTACTAAAGTGCCTCTTATTAACAAAGTGGTGGAAGTACTTGGTGTTTATATCCTCTCCTTAAGCCATTGGACTTGAGATTTCTATCTAAAAATCGTTTCCTCTTGGAGTTTGAGAACTGAGAAGATACGGAGCTATTTTTTTCGTGATTAGCCAAAACATGGGTAAAAGGATCCAAGAAAAGAGAATCTTGGATAGATGTTAAGGCAGACCTATTATCGGAGGTACTTATCGAAATATCAGAGAAAGAGTCCCTGTTGAGCTGTTTAAGGCAGCCTTTGAGAATCTTGAGCTTTCCACATAAGATGAACATAGGAGTTCTAAATATCTAGATATCCCACACTTGAGAGACCAAGGTTAAAAAGAAAGGGTGAGACATCCAAAATTGAAGAACTTAAAGGGTCCCTTGGATTTTGGGGGACGCACAATTTAATGATCGTGGAGGTGTGATCGGATACCCCTGGAGCAAGAGCAAAGCCTTGAAGAAGGAGAAATCTCTACTCCACTGATCGTTCATAAGGACCCAGTCAATCTTCCTTTACTTATGACAAGCACTAGAAAAAGTTGATCGAGTGAACCTGTGACCAATATACCTGAGGTCCTCAAGACTAGCTTGAACAATGCAATGGCCAAACTCATCAAAAGAAGAGAGCCAACTATTACAATTGCCAAACCTATCTAAAGTATCTAAACTCTCAAAGAGCATTGTCTAGTTAGTCTAAAGAGTATGTCTAGAGACAAAGGTATGTTCAACATAAATCATAGAAAAATAGCAAGCCTGATTAAAGGCCAAGAGATGCAAATGACCATGAATAACCTGAGAGGATGATGAAAGAACATCAAAATCTGCAGATAGAGGATCCCAACAAATCAAATTCTACCATGAAATGAGAAGTTATAGTTAGCAATCCAATTCAACTCGGCAGCAAAGATATTAGCGAACAGAGACTGAGTTACTTTCGTCTCGATAATGCCAACATAGCAAAGGTTATTGGACCTAACTAGGTTTCTAATTTCAGCTTGTTTCAAGGGGTCACCAAGACCCCTAATGTTCCACAATCATATAAATATATATACAAGAAAGAGTGGAGGTTACCATTTCTTATGGCCACCGCATTTCTTCTTAGAAGTCGGTTTCGCTTTCTTAGCAACACTAAGGCTACTATTAGAATTAATGCTGGCTTGCATCTATTCCACCAAGGGAGGGGGAAGGACTACCTCCAGTTTACCAAGATCAGGGTCCAATCCTTGAAGCATAGCAAAATTCCTATAAGTATTTGGATGGGCAGGGGGAGATCCTCATCCTCATCACTACCTATATTAGTAACCACCTCCTTGATAATATCCTCTAAATCAGAAGATACCATAGAGGTATCACGAGACGTTAAGACAGGGTCAGGCAGCAGGGGATTCTGAGTTGCAGAATCTAAAATAGAGGGAACTACTAACCCAACATTATTATCAAAGTTAGAAACATCAAGCTTAGATGGTGAACTACTCTACCCTTCTAACACTCTTCCATACACTGTGAGGTTGAGTAGGCATAGCTTCATCAATTTTTAGCGAGGCCGTCTAAACATCGTTGTGAGCTACGATGGTGGGAGAGCATTTGAGGCCGAAGGTACCTCAAGTCATACACAAAATTGGCATCCATTCAATCGAACGAGTAGAATCATCATTCAAAAGGACTTCGACAGATTCACATAGGGATTGACAAGCCTTGATCTCAATATAAATACGGGTATAGGAAATCACTTTCATCATCTCCATTTGAAGGTCCACATAGAGGAGTTTGCCTATAGCACTAGGCACCGCACTAATACCCGAAACAGATCACAATGAATAGGGAATAGATCTTAAACAGGTAGCTAATCATGTTGGCCTCTCTTGAGGTCCAATAAAGGGTGCCGTTATTGGAGTAAAGGGGTATCCTTGCAATAGTAATAGGACCATTATCCAGAATTTGACAAGACAATCATCATTAGGAATATGGAAAAAGTAAAATCCATCATCCTAAGCCATAACATCATATAGATGCATACCCCAAACATTTTTAGCAGCTGACTCATCAGCTTAAACGGGAGTTTTTTCCTATGTAGTATCCAACAAGGAATTCCTTCCACTTAGGATTGGTAGCCTCTAGAATTTCATCAAATATTCTCACTACAGTTCTATCACCAACATTAGAGGGGGGAATGTAGGTAAGGTCGTATCCCTTTTTGTAAATTTTTCCACAGCAGCCCAAGAGCGCTGGGAGGGCAAGTAGCCTCCATAGAAGTACATAGGGGTGGCTCAGATGAGGCCTTCCCTAGCTACGACTAGCCTACTAGGGCACAAGTCTTGCTAAGATTGATTTGTGCTAGAGGAAGAACCAGCAGCTACCTTCCCCTTTGTAAGAACAATTTGTACACTAGAGTACGAGATAGCTTCAGTAGACCCAAAGCAAATTCCAAGGAGTTACTTGGATGGCATCTCAAAGTGTTTGGCTTTCGCCATAGCCGCAGAGGCTTCTACAGGAAGTGATCTTCACTAACTGTGGATTTATCGACCATAGAAATACTCAAACTAGATTTGTCATAAAGTCAGTAGGGAGGCCCCAAACTGAGATCCCAATGGTGAGATCAAAGATGGAGGAGGGACGACCTTAGATAGAAAATTTTAGGAGAAACCAAAATATTGATCTCAAGAGA
>JAGVVM010018864.1:0-18929 GCA_019149425.1 Psidium friedrichsthalianum | reverse complement strand
CCAAGCTTCGAGGATATGCTTTCGATGAGTGTGATAAAGAGATGGTCATGAATATTCCTGCGGATGAGGCAATGTCGCATTGTATTGATGGTGGGCGCCTAAACAATTTATCGATCATTATCTTCCTCCTGGGTCTTTAAGACAGAGGTAGAGCGGAACCATGGAGGTTTTAACCTTTGTGGAATAATGAATATGTAGTTTATCTGGCTGAATAGTTCCATAGCGATGGGGCTCGTCCCCCCCGTGTATACAATATAGAACAAGCTACCATTGGTGAGCAAAGTTTAATTGTTCTTAGTTCTGTTATGTATTGAAAGCAAACTCTCTCTCGTCACATCTGGGGCATATCACTAATTTTAAATAATGCTTCTTTCCATTCATGGATTTCTTATGTTGGTGATGGGGATAGCTCCTATGACAATAACGAAGCAATCATTTAGAATTAGTGATTTCCCAAATGTCAGAAAAGATTTTTTTTGCAACACAAACACGAAAGCCAATCAAATTTGTCCCTATGGCAGCTTTTTTCTTATAGTAACACTCGGGAGCACATGGCTGTGAAACTATGAGCAAATAAACTATCACTATTCATATTAGACATAAGTTAACTAAAGGACAGCTCTAGTCCTTTTGTCCAAGGAAGGAGAGGAAGACAATGCAATAAAATTGTTTGGTTGATACATGTATCTGGGCATTTGCTCAGCAGGAATAATCACTGGCCTTTCTTTATAAACCATAAAATTGCATATCCTTGAAGCTCGGAGGCAACATATCAACTTGTTTGATCATCTCCATAGAAGAATACCAAATATTATGTACCTGGTGAAATCATAAGATCATTTAGAAGATGTATAATGTATGGCGATTATCCATACTTTAAGATATTATGAAAACTCCAGGTAGATCTGTTTATATCGTTGCACAACGATAATGCCATCCTAGTCGTTCATTGGCTATCATTTGAAACACATTAAAGACAATTAATTCTCATGATCACAAAAAAAAACATATCCATGTGTGGCCTCAAGAAAAAGTTTTGTGATAGTTGAGCACAACCAGAGTAGGAGCCTATAAAGTGTGATGAGCCAGAGTAGAAAAAAATGCCAAGGGGCAACACAACGGTCCCCCAATAAAGGAGGGCCAGTCACAACCTGGCCGTCTGTGGATGGAATGAGGTCCTAAGCATAGATCGATAAACACTCCAAGGATGACCCAACCATGAGAAACGATCGCAACTGTCGGAGCAAAGGAAGGGAGAGTGTCAGGCTAAGTGGCCAAGGTGATCGTAACTCAAGACTATTGAGTAACTATGGAGAAGTACTAAAAAACCGTAGCCTTCCTTGGGATACCAAAACGATAGATATCCATATCAGTGAAAATCTTATAGAGACGCCCTCTATGGTACGAGGAGTTGAACCAAATCAAAGCAGTACAACCATTTCCGATTTGCTAATGAAAATGGAGATGAAAATTCGAGCAAAGGTCTGAGATTTTCTTCTAGGCCCAGGAGCAAAAGGTCGATTTAGTGGCAACCTATAAGTTTTTGTTTTTAAGAAACGTTGCGTGTATCAATTTACACCATGAAGACTCCTTATTAGCAAAGAGTATCCAAATATGCTTGAGCATAGCCACTTAATTGTAGTTAAAGAGCCTACGGATGCCCAAACCACATTCTTCTTTGGGGAGACAGATATCTCTCCATGGAACTTTAGCATTGCCTACACCAAACCCGATCCTCTCTGAGAGACTATCTAAGAATCATTTCAATATGCAAAATTATAGACTTGGGAAGAGTAAAAACACTTATCCAAAAAACATGGATGCCATGGAGGACCGACTTGATAAGTTGTAGGCGATTGGCAAAAGAGAGAAAAAGTTGAGACCAAGATTGTGGTCTGGCGGTGATTGAGTTCACCAAAGAGTTACATTTCATTTTGGTAAGTCTTGAGGCAATAATGGGTCTAACAAGATATCGAAATGGCAAAGTACCAACTTAAAAATCGAGAGAAATTAGTAGTTGGTCCCAAGTTCCTCTGAACTGCCTGAGAAAAAGATCTCATTCTTGTTCACATTAGTCCTCAAACCAAACCAAGGGGAGTATTTATTGAGTCGCTCCTTCAGCGAAGAGATAGAAATCGTATTTGCTTTAGGAAAAAGGAGGATATCATTAACAAAGAATAGATGGGATAAACGGGTAATTTTACAATGCCAGAAGAATTTGAAGCCTAGTAGCCTGGTCTGTGCATTAAGGATGCCCCTAAATATCTCCATAACAAGAGTAAAAAGATAGCGAGATATAGGATCTCCTTGATAGATGCCTCTTGCACTAGAGAAGAACCCATGGAGTTCACCATTGATAGAAACAAAAAGCTTAGACGAGCTAACACAAGCCATAATAAGCTTAATAAACATAGCAAGAAAACCAAAGGCTTGCAAAATCAACTCTAAGAAATCCCAGTCTATTGTATCATAACCTTCTGGAAATCGACTTTGATGTCACACTTAGACAAATAAGACTCATGATGGAACCCACAAAAACATTCTTGAGCGTGAAGAAGAAGTCAGTGATTCGCAGCCCTTGAAAAATGCATTTTGGTAGGGCTAATAAGAGCAGGAAGAGCACGGGCAAGCCTATTAGCCAAAATCTTAGTAATACACTAATAAAAGGTATTGCAACAAGCAATAGGCCTAAAGTCATTAATGGTGATAATGTTGGGGACTTTAGGCACCAGTAAAAGGATGGTAGTTCTCCTTAAGTAGAAGGCTAGAATCAAAGAAATTTTTAATAGACAATGTGATAGATGAACCAACAATATTCTAGGAGGTTTTAAAGAAATCAACATTTAAACTCAAGCCACGGAGCCTTGCCTATGGCTAGAGAGAATATTGTATTGTGAATCTCAATATCATACACAGGTCGTGAAAGAAACTGAATTTGATTAGAGTCAAGGGAATGCTGCTCAATAACTGATCGTACATCCTGCACTGAAGGACGGCCACACAAGGAAATTGAAGTAAGTATGCCCTTAAAGTAGGAAACAATATGCCGTTGGACCAAAGCCGGATCAGTCAACAAAATACTAAAGCTATCCATAACCAAAAGGATTCTATTACCAAGGGCCTCTTATTAACAAAGTGGTGGAAGTACTTGGTGTTTATATCCTCTCCTTAAGCCATTGGACTCGAGATTTCTATCTAAAAATCGTTTCCTCTTGGATTTTGAGAACTGAGAAGATACGGAGCTGTTCTTTTTTGTGATCAGCCAAAGCATGGGTAAAAGGATCCAAGAAAGGAGAATCTTGGATAGATGTTAAGGCAGACCTAGCATTGGAGGTACGTGTCGAAATATCAGAGAAAAGTCCCTGTTGAGCTGTTTAAGGCAGCCTTTGAGAATCTTGAGCTTTCCACATAAGATGAACATAGGAGGTCTAAATATCTAGTATCCCATACCTGAGAGACCAAGGTTAAAAAGAAAGGGTGAGACATCCAAAATTGAAGAACATAAAGGGTCCCTTGGATTTTGGGGAGGCACAATTTTAATGATCGTGGGGGTGTGATTGGATACCCCTGGAGTCAAGAGCAAAGCCTCAGAGAAGGAGAAATCTCTACTCCACTGATCATTCATAAGGACCTTGTCAATCTTCCTTTACTTATGACAAGCACTAGAAAAAGTTGATCGAGTGAACCTGTGACCAATATACCTAAGGTCCTCAAGACTAGCTTGAACAATGCAATGGCCAAACTCATCAAAAGAAGAGAGCCAACTATTAGAATTGCCAACCCTATCTAAAGGGTCTCTAATAGCATTAAAGTCCCTGAGATAAGCTAAGGAGAGACACCAAAGCCGCATTGGTCTAAACAAGATTAGTCTAAAGAGTATGTCTAGAGACAAAGGTATGTTCAACATAAATCATAGAAAAATAGCAAGCTTGATTAAAGGCCAAGAGATGCAGATGACCATGAATGACCTGAGAGGATGATGAAAGAACATCAAAATTTGCAGATAGAGGATCCCAACCAAATCAAATTCTACCATGAAAGGAGAAGTTATAGTTAGCAATCCAATTCCAACTCGATAGCAAATATATTAGTGAACAGAGACTGAGTTACTTTCGTCTCGATAATGCCAACATAGCAGAGGTTATTGCACCTAACTAGGTTTCTAATTTCAGCTTGTTTCAAGGGGTCACCAAGACCCCTAATGTTCCACACTCATATAAATATATATACAAGAAAGAGTAGAGGTTACCATTTCTTATGGCCACCCCCATTTCTTCTTAGAAGTCGGTTTCCCCTTCTTAGCAAGACTAAGGCTACTATCAAATTAATGCTAGCTTGCATCTATTCCACCAAGGGAGGGGAAGGACTATCTCCAGTTTACCAAGATTAGGGTCTAATCCTTGAAGCATAGCAAAATTCCTACAAATATTTGGACGGGCAGGGGGAGATCCTCGTCCTCATCACTACCTATATTAGTAACCACCTCCTTGATAATATCCCTCTAAATCAGAAGATACCATAGAGGTAGCACGAGATGTCAAGACAGGGTCAAGCAGTAGGGGATTCTAAGCTGGAGAATCTAAAATAGAGGGAACTACTAACCCAACATTATTATCAGAGTTAGAAACATCAAGCTTAGATGGTAAACTACTCTGCCCTTCTAACACTCTTCCATACACTGTGAGGTTGAGTAGGCATAGCTTCATCAATTTTAGCGTTAAGGCCGTCTAAACATCGTTTTGAGCTACGATGGTGGAAGGGCATTTAAGGCCGAAGGTACCTCAAGTCATACACAAATTGGCATCCATTCAATCGAACGAGTAGAATCATCATCCAAAAGGACTTTGACAGATTCACATAGGGGTTGAGAAGCCTTGATCTCAACACAAATACGGGCATAGGAAATCAATTTCACCATCTCCATTTGAAGGTCCACATATAGGAGTTTGCCAATAGCACTAGGCATCGCACTAATACCCAAGTAGATCACAACGAGTAGGGAATAGATCTTAAACAGGCAGCTAATCATGTTGGCCTCTCTTGAGGTCCAATAAAGGGTGCCATTGTTGGAGTAAAGGGGCACCCTTGCGATAGTAATAGGACCATTATCCAAATTTGACGAGGACAATCATCATTAGGATATGGGAAAAAGTAAAATCCATCGTCCTAAGCCAACATCAGACAGATGCACACCCAAAACACTTTTAGCAGCTGACTCATAAGCTTAAACGGGAGTCTTTTCCCTACATAGTACCCAACAAGGCATTCCTTCCACTTAGGATTGGTAGCCTCTAGAATTTCATCAGATATTCTCACTACAGTTCTATCACCAACATTAGAGGGGGAATGTAGGTAAGGTCGTACCCTTTTCTGTAAAATTTTCCACAGCAGCCTAAGAGCGTAGGGAGGGCAAGTAGTGTGACGTCCGAATTTTCGACCCTTTTTCGGAAATTTCAATAAAGAATGGATGTATTTCATTAATTTCATTTTGGCTAAATCTCAGTCGAGATTGATCACCTCGGGATGGTCGACCAGAAGGGAAAGGCTAATTTAGGATTTAAAGTACGTGGACCCAACGGGTCGATACACGTATCTCCTAACAGCCGCCCGTTGACCCGAGCATTTACTGAAATTTCAATTAATGAAAGAGACCACGAAATGGATTCCGAATTTGGATAATCGAGTTTTCGGAGATATCGCAGCGACGAAGCGGATTCGGAAATGTAGCGTTTGAAGTTTTGAAATGTCAGTCGAAGCGCGGCGAAAGGAGGTGATTTTAATGAAATTATAATTTTGCCCCTGGCTTGCTTCCTGCTCTTAGAAAATTATTCGTCGTGTGAATTTTAGCGATCCAAGTATCGATCTGCGCTCGTTGAGCGATTTCGATCGCGTGGACAGTAATTTCATATTTTTGAAAAAAATAAAATAAAATAATAATAATAATAAATAATAATAATAATAATAATAAAGAAACCCCAATTCCCTTGCCCTAATTTCGTGCGTGCCCTCTTTCCCTTCTCTCTCTCCCTCTCTCTCCCGTTCTCTTCCCCTGTACGCGCGCCCGAGAGCCCGTTGCTCTTCACCGCCACCACCTGCCGCCCGACCAGACCACCACCGGCCACCAGAGTTCAACCACCACCGTTCCAGACCGCCATCACCTCCCCGGAGCCGCCGTGGACCCCCAACTCCGGCACGTTTTCCCCTATTTCTCCTCTGCACTGTTCTGGTTCAGTTGGAACCAGGCGGCTGTTCTTGCTGTGCCGATTGTTTCCGACCACCACGAATCACCACCGGCATCCCTCATCCTCTACAAGGCTGTGACGCTCTCTCTCTCTCTTGGATGGCTCTCCTCTTTCCCTCGAAACATTCTCTCTCTCTCGGCCGAGGGCCGTTTTTCGCGGCCCTGCACGTGCACACCAGACGGAAATAGCTCGTTTAGGGTCGTCCGGAACCCGATTTGAGCTCTGTTTCGCCTGTGCGCTCGTAACATCTCGAGCTTCGATAATCTTCAACCTATCGTCAAAAATCCCCTAAAAAAATTGCAGTATCGAATTAAAGTTTTCCCTGTTTTCCGGTTTTTGTTCTGGGACTGGGACTTGCAGCTGCTGTTTGCTGCTTTTGCTGTCTCTTCCGGCCACCACCGTGACACCCTCAACCCTCCTCGATGTCTTAGGTCCATTGTGGTTCATTTCGTGACTTAGTTTGGGCGGTTACCCTTCAACGTGCTCTGTTTCTCGCTATTGTTTCTGGTTCACTTTGGGTTTCAATTTCTGGTTTCCTGTCACAGCAGAATTTGGTTGCCGCTGCGTTCGGTGCTTGTGAGGTGCTCCGTAGTTGTGGAAGCTTGAGAAATAGGTGAGCGACTTTTAACTAAATATAGCGAAATGTGCAGTGTTAATTAGGCAATTGAGGGCCGAACAGAGCTTAATCTGTGAAGTAGTTGAGTGTTCCAAATCTGAAATTTTCGGTGACTAATTGGGTGAGGTTGATTGGGTATTGTGGTTAACCGCGGCTGGATTAAATGTCGGGTTTTAGGTACCTAGGTTGTCTCTCGGTTCTCGGTGTTGGAACTCCGTCCGATGAGCTAGGCTGTCCATTGTGAGAATTAAAGAGTTAATTGGTGCCTCGCCTGAGTTGGGACATACCCGAGTTTTAAGGTGTCCTGGTTGGGATAAAAAAAATTATATGCTTGATTAATCGTAGAAATACATAAATGCCTATCTAACAGTCTTCGTTGATGTACATTAAAAAGATTGTCACTTGCGCACTAGAGGGCAAGCTGACTTGCATGCGTGACTTATCTTGTATCACGTTTGTGTGCGTACTTGATGATGATTTTGTATCGCGTTAAGGGTCTGTGACATGAGGCCTTTGCATTGCATTTGTTTGTGTATTGGATTGCGAGATGTGTCGCATGGTGAAATATGGCAAGGGCGCTTTGGATATGACGATTTGCATGAACATGCTTATTATCTGAGTTGTGATACAAGGTACGTGATTTTTTTATGCATTGCATGACTTGAAGATGAGAATCTTGGTGGGTGCTCTGCCGACGAGTGGTTCGGTTCAGAGGTTGGAGTGACAAGGGTGATTCCGACGTGCGCGATTTCGCCGTCGAAGGCGCCTGTACGTGCTAGGCACGAGGTTGCTGGAGTGATAAGCGTGCCGACCTGCGCGATTTCGCGGTCGAGGCACGGGCCAAGGCGTCTGATACTCAAGGGCCGGGGCTCTATCTTGAGTCAAGTGACATCCCAAGTGAGGGGACCAGTCACAGTTCCGTGGGATTCGGAACGGTTTGCCTGCGTATTGTTAAATTTGATTAAGTTGACATTAATCATTTGGGTTTTTCTTTATGTTGAAGAATATTGAGAAATGAGAGGGCGAACGTGGTATTATTCAAGAAAATGTTGTATATTTGCATTCGGGCTGCTTGACTTGCTTGTGAACTATCTCTTGTGAGTCTATTCATGCACTGACACTTTTCTGTATTATAGTTAGCTGTTGCTCACTGAGTTTTATACTCACTTTGTGGCTGATCGCCTTTCAGATCGTTGACCGTAGGATGAGGATCGCATTTTTGAGATATGGTATTGCTCGGGACCCAGGGGAGCTGCCATTCAGTGAAGACAGTGTGGGGGAGACCGAGTAGGGTCTAGGGTCGTCGGTTTCTTTTGATTGGGAGTGCCCATTAATTTTTTTTGAGGGCCAGCACCTGTGTATATGTATATATATACGTTGTAAAATTTTGCGAATTTCAAAGGTTAATGATATGTGTATAAGCGTATATATATATAGTCTCCGTTTATGTCGTATTCAGGTATACATGTGCCATTGGGTCTCGCTATCCTGCGTGCATGCTCGCTTGTTTGTCAGGGGGAGTTTTTTGCGCGTCCGTTGCGGATTTTATTTTCCGTCTTTTGGCCGCGATTTGTCCTGGGAATCGCATTGTGTTATTTTGGCCATCAGACGAGGCTTTGAGCAGGTACGGGACGTGACAGTCCTGTTTGTGTGGTATCAGAGCAAGGTCTGCTCGATCTAAGACCAGTCGAGGATTGGAGTAATAAGGTGATGATTGTGGGAAGTAGTTAGCTAGTGAGACCCTATGTTTGGAATAGAAAGGGGTAAATGCATGCATTGATTGGCGCATGTGATTGTTGGCTGTGACTTTGTGTGTTATTTGTTGCTCGTTTGTTGTTAGACCCTGAGTATGGTCTAGACTTCTGATGTTCCTGCTGGATTATAGCAGGATTTTGTGAGCTTAGTTTGGAAGCATGAGCCAGCGGGGTAAGTCTAGAAGGCTTGGAGAAGTGTCCGGCGCAGGTGCGCAAGGAGCATCTAGTTCTGGTGCTCGTGGTCGACCTACAGGGGCCCGTTCTAGACCTGCAACGGACCCGCGAATGGAAGGGGTAATGAAAGCTTTAGAGGAAATCGGAAACTTGATGGGTCGACAGGCTGCGGCTGCTCCAGCTGCTGCTGCTGCCCCAGCTGTCGAAGTTAGACAAGCTCCTCATCTGGTGGAGCAATTTCTGAGATTACAGCCACCCAAGTTTGATGGGGGCGGTGGACCTGAAACAGCTTCATCATGGATTGAGCAGTTAGAGAAGGCTTTTGAAGTGCTTGGGTGCACCGAGGAGGAGAAAGTGACTCTAGCAGTATACCAGTTGCAGAGGACTGCTGATGACTGGTGGAAGGCGACACGAGGTCGAGTCTTTCCTACAGGATTAGCACCGACATGGGCCTTATTTTGCGAAGCATTCAACGGGAAATATTTTTCTGAGGCTGCTCAGGAGAGAAAGATGGAAGAGTTTTTGCGATTGCGCCAAGGATCGATGACCGTAGACCAGTATGAGGGCGAGTTCGCAAGGCTGTCAAGATTTGCCAGGAGAATTATTGAGAACCCCTGGGACAAAGCGAGGCGATTTCGTGAGGGATTGAAGCCAGAATTGAGAAGCCAGCTGATTACCTCTGGACTACGGGACTACAATGAAATGTATGATCGAGCACAAGAATTGGAACGTGATATGATTGAGCGAGCTGCCGCATCTGGACCCAGGTTTATCCCAGGGCGAGATAATCGGAATTTTGGCAAGCGACCGATGGTGGACACCAGAAGGTTTGTTCCTCCCGTTCGACGAGATATAAAGAAGCCAGTACGCTTGGGAGGAGCAAGGTGTCGAGTATGTGGTCAGAATCATGGGAACTTCCCTTGCCCAAGGAGACCGGGAGTTTGCTGGGAATGTGGGCAGATAGGGCATATAGCAAGGAATTGCCCAAGAAGGAACTCCCGACCACCAATTCAACAGCAAGGGTTGCAGGCAGGACAACGGATAGGACCTGCGCCGACTAACACGAATAGACCACCAGCGCAGGGACGAGTCTATGCGATGGCGCGAGAGGAGGCTGAGAAAGCGCCTGGCGTGATCACAGGTACCATTTCGTTATGTGGTCATACTGCATATGCTTTGTTTGATCCGGGAGCAACCCATTCGTTCGTATCCGAGCAATTTGCTACTTTGGCTGAGATGGAAATAAAACCACTAAGAGTAGTGCTGCATGTGGCTACGCCACTAAAGGATGAGATTCCTGTTTTGTTAGGATGTATGAGTTGCGAGATAGCATTTGGCGTGGGGAAAGGAACAATAGACTTGGCAGTATTGCCTATGTTCGATTTTGATGTTATAATCGGGATGGACTGGTTAGTTAGACAAGGGGCGGTAATTGATTGTAGTCGTAGGGTGATTCAATTTAACCCTACTGGTCACCCTAGATTCGAGTTTACAGGTAGTCAAGGGGGAACTTTGATTCCCTTGATTTCATCACTTAAGGCTACCAAGCTGTTAGATGAGGGTTGCCAAGGCTATCTGGTGAGCGTAAGTGAGTTACTCACAGAGGAGAGGAAGTTAGAAGATGTGGCAGTGGTGTGCGAATTTCCTGATGTGTTTCCACAAGAACTGCCTGGTTTGCCGCCAGAAAGAGAGGTTGAGTTTGTAATTGAATTAGCCCCTGGGACGGAACCGATTTCGAAGGCACCGTATCGAATGGCGCTATCAGAATTAAAGGAACTTAAGGTGCAGATGCAAGAAATGCTAGACAAGGGCTTTATTAGACCCAGTGCGTCGCCATGGGGTGCGCCTGTGTTGTTCGTTAAGAAGAAAGATGGGTCCTTGCGCCTGTGCATTGACTACCGACAATTGAACCAGGTAACAATTAAGAACAAGTATCCGTTACCAAGGATTGACGATTTATTTGATCAGCTGCAGGGAGCATCGGTATTTTCGAAGATTGACTTGAGGACTGGGTATCATCAGTTAAGAATCAAGCCAGAAGACATTCCGAAAACGGCTTTTCGGACGAGGTACGGGCATTATGAATTTACAGTTATGCCCTTTGGATTAACGAATGCTCCTGCTGCATTTATGGATATGATGAATAGGGTGTTCAAGGAATTCCTGGATCAGTTTGTGATTGTATTTATTGATGACATATTGGTGTATTCAAGGAATAATGAGGATCATGAAATGCACTTAAGAACTGTCTTGCAGACATTGAGAGAACATTCCTTATACGCTAAATTCAGTAAGTGTGAGTTCTGGCTGAATAGGGTGGCATTCCTTGGACATATCGTTTCCGGAGAAGGGATATCGGTAGACCCTTCGAAGATTGAGGCAGTAGAAAAGTGGCCCAGACCGACAAATGTGACTGAAATAAGAAGTTTCTTAGGATTGGCTGGATATTACAGGCGTTTCGTGGAAAGGTTCTCGGCAATAGCGGCACCTTTGACGCGTTTATTGAAGAAAGGATCTAAGTTTGAATGGTCAGACGCATGCGAAGAAAGTTTTCAGAAACTTAAATATAAGTTGACGACGGCGCCGGTGTTGACAATTCCGTCAGGTTCAGGAGGATTTGAAATTTATAGTGATGCGTCATTGAGAGGATTGGGGTGCGTTTTGATGCAGCATGGACGAGTGATAGCATACGCGTCCCGGCAATTGAGGCCTCATGAGATGAATTATCCTACCCACGACTTGGAACTGGCAGCAGTGGTATTCGCCTTGAAAATATGGAGACATTATCTGGTTGGGGAACAATTCCAGATTTTTACGGACCATCAGAGCCTTAAGTACTTATTTTCGCAAAAAGAATTGAACATGAGGCAGCGCCGTTGGATGGAGCTATTGAAGGATTACGACTGCGAGATTTTGTATCATCCGGGAAAGGCGAATAGAGTGGCTGATGCCTTAAGCAGAAAGTCTAGTTTAGCGTTGATGAGAATCAAGGAATGGACCTTATTGGAGGAGGCTCGAGATTCAGAGTTTAAGTTGGAAGTGAATCGCCTTTCAAGTCTAATAGCCACACTGAGGATCGAACCATCTATTCAGGCGAAGATCAAGGAATTACAATTTACAGATCCTGAGCTGCAGAAAATTATCGAGGCGGGTGTGGAGAAACGTAGACCAGAATTTCAAGTATCTGAAGACGGGATTTTGAGATTTCAAGGGCGATTGTGCGTACCAGATAATGAAGGATTAAAAGAAGAAATATTATCAGAGGCTCATCGCAGTAGCTACAGTATCCATCCTGGCAGCACGAAGATGTACCAGAACTTGCGTCAGCATTATTGGTGGAATGGAATGAAGGCAGACGTGGCAAAGTACGTGGCCAAATGTCTGACCTGTCAGCAAGTAAAAGCACAGCATTGCAAGCCTGGAGGACTGCTGCAACCGCTGGAAATTCCTGAATGGAAATGGGAACATGTCACAATGGACTTCGTGACGGGGCTGCCAAGGAGTCAAAGAAGTAACGATTCAATTTGGGTAATAGTCGATCGTTTAACTAAATCAGCTCACTTTATAGCCGTGAGGAAAGACCTCCCATTGGAAAGACTGGCTGAATTATATGTGAGACAGATAGTTCGTCTTCATGGAGTTCCGGTATCCGTGACGTCGGATCGTGACCCTAGGTTTACGGCGTCATTTTGGAAAAGTTTACAAACTGCCTTGGGAACGGAATTAAGATTTAGTACCGCTTATCACCCACAGACGGATGGGCAGTCAGAAAGAACCATTCAGATTTTAGAGGATATGCTCAGAGCCTGTGTGATCGATTTCAAGGGCGGATGGGAAGAAAAACTACACTTGGTAGAGTTCTCATATAACAATAGCTACCAGCAGAGTATTCGAATGGCTCCATTTGAAGCATTATACGGTCGAGCATGTCGAACTCCCTTGTGTTGGAATGAAGTGGGTGAACGCAGCTTAACGGGTCCTGAAATGGTTCAGCAATCGACTGAGGCAGTAAAAGTAATTAGAGAAAGATTGAAAACAGCTCAGAGTCGCCAGAAAAGTTATGCGGATAAGAGGCGCAAGCCGTTAGAATTCCAGGTAGGAGACCACGTATTTCTGAAAGTGTCTCCGATGCGAGGACTGTCCAGGTTTGGAAAGAAAGGGAAATTGAGTCCAAGGTTTGTTGGGCCCTTTGAAATCCTGGAAAGAATTGGAAATCTCGCTTATCGTATTGCATTGCCGCCTAATTTATCGCAAATGCATAACGTATTCCATGTGTCGATGTTGAGGAAGTACGAGCCGGACCCTGGTCATATACTCGATCATGAAGTCATTGAAGTGGATGACAAAGTTTCGTACATCGAGCGACCGGTCAGGATCGAGGACCGAAGGGAACAAGTTTTGAGAACTAAGACCGTGCCATTAGTCAAAGTAGTCTGGGAGCATCACGGCACGGAAGGGGCTACGTGGGAAAATGAAGATGAGATGAAGCTCAAGTTCCCTTATCTGTTTATGTAATCAGAATAGTCGTCAGTTGTAAATTTCGGGGACGAAATTTCTTAAGAGGGGAAGAATTGTGACGTCCCGAATTTTCGACCCTTTTTCGGAAATTTCAATAAAGAATGGATGTATTTCATTAATTTCGTTTTGGCTAAATCTCAGTCGAGATTGATCACCTCGGGATGGTCGACCAGAAGGGAAAGGCTAATTTAGGATTTAAAGTACGTGGACCCAACGGGTCGATACGCGTATCTCCTAACAGCCGCCTGTTGGCCCGAGTTTTACTGAAATTGCAATTTAATGAAAGAGACCACGAAATGGATTCCGAATTTGGATAATCGAATTTTCGGAGATATCGCAGCGACGAAGCGAATTCGGAAATGTAGCGTTTGAAGTTTTGGATTTCAGTTCGAAGCGCAACGAAAGGGAATTTTAAGGAAATTTCAATTTTGCCCCTAGCTTGCTTCCTGCTCTTAGATAATTATTCGTGTGTAATTCTAGCGATCCGAGTATCGATCTGCGCTCGTTGAGCGATTTCGATCGCATAGACTATAATCTCATATTTTTGAGAAATTGCTAAATTGGACATATCGGGTGAATTACTGATCGAAAATTTTTGCGATCAGTAATTTAGATGAGCTACGAAACCCTAATTCTGACGAATGGGAATGCGACAAGTGGCGATGGGTGTCGCCATGGGATTCGCCCGTTAAAAAAAAAGGAGCTTTTGAAAAAGAATGTGTATAAGTGATGAATTATTGTAAAACAAAAAAAAAGAAAAAAGAAAAAAAATTCCACGTTATCCTTTGCCAATTTGACTCTAATACATCCTCTCTCTCTCTCCAGAATGTTCACGCACCCTCTTTTTCTCTTCACTTCACGCACGCCCGAGAGAGCTCCTTGCCTTGTTCTCGTTCGATTTGCGTCGGCTTCCACCGCCACCACTTGCTGGCCACCTCGGACCATCCCCGACCACCTTCGAACCACCACCGTCCCGGACCGCCACCGCCTCCCCTGAGCCGCCGCAAACCCCCAACTCCGGCCACGTTTCCTCTATTTTCTCCTCTGCACTGTTCTGGTTCAGTTTGGAACCAGGCGGCTGTTCTTGCTGTGCCGATTGTTTCCGACCACCACGAATCACTACCGGCATCCCTCATCATCTCTACAAGGCTGTGACGCTCTCTCTCTCTCTTGGTATGGCTCTCTCTCTTTCCCTCGAAACTTTCTCTCTCTCTCGGCCAAGGGCCGTTTTTCGCGCCCCTGCACGTGCACCCAGACGGAAATGGCTCGTTTGGGGTCGTCCGGAACCCGATTTGAGCTCTGTTTTCGCCTGTGCGCTCGTAACATCTCGAGCTTCGATAATCTTCAAACGGATCGTCCAAAAATCCCCTAAAAAAAAAATTTCAGTATCGAATTAAAGTTTTCCCTGTTTTACCGGTTTTTGTTCTGGGACTGGGAATTGCAGCTGCTGTTTGCTGCTTTTGCTGTCTCTTCCGGCCACCACCGACCACCCTCAACCCTCCTCGACGTCTTAGGTCCGTTGTGGTTCAATTTCGTGACTTAGTTTGGGCGGTAAACCCTTCAACGTGCTCTGTTTCTCGCTGTTGTTTCTGGTTCACTTTGGGTTTCAATTTCTGGTTTCCTGTCACAGCAGAATTTGGTTGCCGCTGCGTTCCGTGCTTGTGAGGTGCTCCGTAGTTGTGGAAGCTTGAGAAATAGGTGAGCGACTTTTAACTATAATATAGCGAAATGTCCAGTGTTGAATTAGGCAATTGAGGGCCGAACGGAAGCTTAATTTGTGAAGTAGTTGAGTGGTTCCAAATCTGAAATTTTCGGTGACTAATTGGGTGAGGTTGATTGGGTGTTGTGGTTAACCGCGGCTGGATTAAATGTCGGGTTTTAGGTACCTCAGGTTGTCTCTCGGTGTCTCGGTGTCGGAACTCCGTCCGATGAGCTAGGCGGTCCATTGTGAGAATTAAAGAGTTAATTGGCGCCTCGCCTGAGTTGGGACATACCCGAGTTTTAAGGTGTCCTGGTTGGGATAAAAAAAAAATATATGCTTGATTAATCGATAGAAATACATAAATGCCTATCTAACAGTCTTCGTTGATGTACATTAAAAAGGATTGGTCACTTGACGCACTAGAGGGCAAGCTGACTTGCATGCGTGACTTATCTTGTATCACGTTTGTGTGCGTACTTGATGATGATTTTGTATCGCGTTAAGGGTCTGTGACATGAGGTCTTTGCATTGCATTTGTTTGTGTATTGGATTGCGGAATTGTGTCGCATGGTGATAATATGGCAAGGGCGCTTTGGATATGACGATTTGCATTAACATGCTTAATTATCTGAGTTGTGATACAAGGGTACGTGATTTTTTTTTAATGGCATTGCACGACTTGAAGATGAGAATTCTTGGTGGGTGCTCTGCCGACGAGTGGTTCGGTTCAGAGGTTGGAGTGACAAGGGTGATTCCGACGTGCGCGATTTCGCCGTCGAGGGCGCCTGTACGTGCTAGGCACGAGGTTGCTGGAGTGATAAGCGTGCCGACCTGCGCGATTTCGCGGTCGAGGCACGGGTCAAGGCATCTGATACTCAAGGGCCGGGGCTCTATCTCGAGTCAAGTGACATCCCAAGTGAGGGGACCAGTCACAGTTCCGTGGGATTCGGAACGGTTTGCCTACGTATTGTTAAATTTGATTAAGTTGACATTAATCATTTGGGTTTTTCTTTATGTTGAAGAATATTGAGAAATGAGAGGGCGAACGTGGTATTATTCAAGAAAATGTTGTATATTTGCATTCGGGCTGCTTGACTTGCTTGTGAACTATCTCTTGTGAGTCTATTCATGCACTGGCACTTTTCTGTATTATAGTTAGCTGTTGCTCACTGAGTTTTATACTCACTTTGTGGCTGATCGCCTTTCAGATCATTAACCGTAGGATGAGGATCGCATTTTTGAGATATGGTATTGCTCGGGACCCAGGGGAGCTGCCATTCAGTGAAGACAGTGTGGGGGAGACCGAGTAGGGTCTAGGGTCGTCGGTTTCTTTTGATTGGGAGTGCCCATTAATTCTTTTTGAGGGCCAGCACCTGTGTATATGTATATATATACGTTGTAAAATTTTGCGAATTTCAAAGGTTAATGATATGTGTATAAGCGTATATATATATATATATATATATATATATATATATATATATTCTCCGTTTATGTCGTATTCAGGTATACAGGTGCCATTGGGTCTCGCTATCCTGCGTGCATGCTCGCTTGTTTGTCAGGGGGAGTTTTTGCGCGTCCGTTGCGGATTTTATTTTCCGTCTTTTGGCCGCGATTTGTCCTGGGGAATCGCGTTGTGTTATTTTGGCCATCAGACGAGGCTTTGAGCAAGTACGGGACGTGACATCGTTTATGCGGAAATTGAAAGTTTGAGAAGGTCAATGTTACTGTGCACTGGGTCGCTGAAAGAGGGGGACTCTGTCATTATCTTTACATGATAAAGAGATCTTAAAATGAGAAAATATATGTGACCAAGAGGTCTCAAAAGTCTTTGGCCAAGTCAAGGGAAACGCGTCTATGATCCATTTTGAGTGCTTTCTCGTTTAAGAAAAGCGGCCCATTCTGCAAGTTACCGTTCATACATACATAACCTGGTTAGTGTTACCCACAAGCCTTTCCAGTTCCACCCTAGCTTTGGCATTTTCCCCCCCGAGTATTGTTGGCCGCTAGTTTCTGTCTGCTACAGTGTGCTCTGATCCTTACAAAAAGTAACCGTGCAAAGCACGGGGAGCATATATGACCCAGAAATCTGAGGTTAAATTGCAGGCCCGCGACTGCATGTACGCAAGACTTGGAAGTCAAAAGTCAAAACAGTGCACGACGAATCGAATCGGCCAAATTAGCGTAATGACCCTGTCCAAGTCACCAAGTGGGTGGTGATCATGATTAAGGCCCGAGTTTTAATTTGTTATATAGTAGTCCACGACGGTCGGACTCCGTTGATTATTATATTGAAATGATAACCAAGAGCACCGTTCGTTCTTGCCAGTCGAGAGCATATGCAGACTTGTCTTCTTGATGGTTTCGTATGTTTTCATCAGGAAACGAACTTCAAATGTCAAACGCACAAGTAAACGTCCAGGCCGCCTCTTCCTCCTCCTTTCTAATTATTCTCCAGTACTTATCATTGATTGAGCAGCAAAAGCCTCACTTGAGCGGAAAGAACACGACTCTATTCGTCGTTTGGGAAACTTGAGCACATAAATAGTTCGCTCTGAAAACCTTTGTGCCTCTTCTGAGAGGGACTTTATCATATACGCAGACTTTGTTGCTTGATGAATGTGGCTTCTGAAGTCATTTTCGAAAGAAGAATCTATTTTCTTAAAGCTTTTTTTGTGAAAGAAATTATAAATCCATTTCGAGAGTTACAAATGAAAAGAACGAGCGTTGCACGGAATACTTTCTTAGTCTTCACGGCCATTCTGAATTAGGTCGTCTTCTTGCCAATAGCTCCACCAGCTTATCATACTATGTCGAAAGAGGACTATTTTTGTCATGCAAACAGGCATTTTTACGAATTAATATTACATAGAATGACCCTTGCGTGCGTGCCATAGTCAGCCTCGGGCTCTTTTTGAAAGAGGCCGACCGACCAGTCGTGGGTTACATTCTTGTCTTTCTGTAACTGGCATTATTTCCTAAACTTGACCCATTCTGATTCGTAACGTGACTTTACGACCTGTTCTCATTCTTCCTTAAATTTTTGGGTTGAATTTGTGCTTATCCTAGCAAGCTTTCCATCGAGTTCACAGGTCGTCACGAGTTGTTTAAACTAATTGACTACATCAAAGGGAAGGAAGCACATGAAGGACAAATTGAGAAACTTGTCTGATTCTTTCAACGAGAGAACCTCTAAGGCAGAAAGTTTTTGCAACTGAAAGGAGTTGGAAGTCACTAGCCATGTTAGCATGCTTTGTAAGCACGAACCGTAAACAATCACTTTGTAATCTGCCTGAATGGTGTATTGAACATTTGTTTCTGGCAATGTTTATAGCAACATTTCCGTGATCAATAAATAATCTGTCCCGCAGATTAGATATAAGTTGATTTTTGCTGCCTGCTGAAGAGGCAGGAGTGGAGCGACAGATGTGAGAGCTAGAGTAGCTTCATTTTGCATGACAGAGAAATGTCAAATGCACTTCGAAGATTCAGGACCGAAATGCCATCCGTAAAATAAGTCTAGGATCGATTGGACAATCTCCCTAAATAACTCCCTCTACCAATGAAGTGCTATCAACCTGTATATCTGAGACGCAGAACGTCCAAGTTTGAAGCAAACTCCCATGAATTGATGCTGTGTCTCTCCCCAATTGGCCATAACAAGCTGAGAATCCAGTCGCTACTAATTTGGGAGGAACTTTAGCAAGATCAATCTGGCAAGAAAGCGAGGACTTTTGCTTTTCCGGAGAAACCGGCTCACTACGGCCAGAACACACGAAGATTCGTGCTAGTGGAATTATAGGTCACCATAGCATTAGTAGCATCACCGTTGGGTGATCCAACATCCCAACGAGCGGAAACAAGTGGCTCGAGCAAGTTACTGTTTAGAGGGTCAAATTCTGAGTTAAATCGATCTCGACAAA
>JAGVVM010018863.1:0-12235 GCA_019149425.1 Psidium friedrichsthalianum | reverse complement strand
GGGAGCATCACGGCACGGAAGGGGCTACGTGGGAAAATGAAGATGAGATGAAGCTCAAGTTCCCTTATCTGTTTATGTAATCAGAATAGTCGTCAGTTGTAAATTTCGGGGACGAAATTTCTTAAGAGGGGAAGAATTGTGACGTCCCGAATTTTCGACCCTTTTTCGGAAATTTCAATAAAGAATGGATGTATTTCATTAATTCGTTTTGGCTAAATCTCAGTCGAGATTGATCACCTCGGGATGGTCGACCAGAAGGGAAAGGCTAATTTAGGATTTAAAGTACGTGGACCCAACGGGTCAATACGCGTATCTCTTAACAGCCGCCTGTTGGCCCGAGTTTTACTGAAATTGCAATTTAATGAAAGAGACCACGAAATGGATTCCGAATTTGGATAATCGAATTTTCGGAGATATCGCAGCGACGAAGCGAATTCGGAAATGTAGCTTCGAAGTTTTGGATTTCGGTTCGAAGCGCAACGAAAGGGAATATTATAAGGAAATTTCAATTTTGCCCCTAGCTTGCTTCCGGTTCCTTTGATAATTATTCGTGTGTAATTCTAGCGATCCGAGTACGATCTGCGCTCGTTGAGCGATTTCGATCGCATAGACTATAATCTCATATTTTTGAGAAACTTGCTAAATTGGACATATCGGGTGAATTACTGATCGAAAATTTTTGCGATCAGTAATTTTAGACTGAGCTACGAAACCCTAATTCTGACGAATGGGAATGCGACAAGTGGCGATGGGTGTCGCCATGGGATTCGCCCGTTAAAAAAAAAAGGAGCTTTTTGAAAAAGAATGTGTATAAGTGATGAATTATTGTAAAACAAAAAAAAAGAAAAAAGAAAAAAAAATTCCACGTTATCCTTTGCCAATTTGACTCTAATACATCCTCTCTCTCTCTCTCCAGAATGTTCACGCACCCTCTTTTTCTCTTCACTTCACGCACGCCCGAGAGAGCTCCTTGCCTTGTTCTCGTTCGATTTGCGTCGGCTTCCACCGCCACCACTTGCTGGCCACCTCGGACCATCCCCGACCACCTTCGAACCACCACCGTCCCGGACCGCCACCGCCTCCCCTGAGCCGCCGCAAACCCCCAACTCCGGCCACGTTTCCTCTATTTTCTCCTCTGCACTGTTCTGGTTCAGTTTGGAACCAGGCGGCTGTTCTTGCTGTGCCGATTGTTTCCGACCACCACGAATCACTACCGGCATCCCTCATCATCTCTACAAGGCTGTGACGCTCTCTCTCTCTTGGTATGGCTCTCTCTCTTTCCCTCGAAACTTTCTCTCTCTCTCGGCCAAGGGCCGTTTTTCGCGCCCCTGCACGTGCACCCAGACGGAAATGGCTCGTTTGGGGTCGTCCGGAACCCGATTTGAGCTCTGTTTTCGCCTGTGCGCTCGTAACATCTCGAGCTTCGATAATATTCAAACGGATCGTCCAAAAATCCCCTAAAAAAAAATTTCAGTATCGAATTAAAGTTTTCCCTGTTTTACGGTTTTTGTTCTGGGACTGGGAATTGCAGCTGCTGTTTGCTGCTTTTGCTGTCTCTTCCGGCCACCACCGACCACCCTCAACCCTCCTCGACGTCTTAGGTCCGTTGTGGTTCAATTTCGTGACTTAGTTTGGGCGGTAAACCCTTCAACGTGCTCTGTTTCTCGCTGTTGTTTCTGGTTCACTTTGGGTTTCAATTTCTGGTTTCCTGTCACAGCAGAATTTGGTTGCCGCTGCGTTCCGTGCTTGTGAGGTGCTCCGTAGTTGTGGAAGCTTGAGAAATAGGTGAGCGACTTTTAACTATAATATAGCGAAATGTCCAGTGTTGAATTAGGCAATTGAGGGCGAACGGAAGCTTAATTTGTGAAGTAGTTGAGTGGTTCCAAATCTGAAATTTCGGTGACTAATTGGGTGAGGTTGATTGGGTGTTGTGGTTAACCGCGGCTGGATTAAATGTCGGGTTTTAGGTACCTCAGGTTGTCTCTCGGTGTCTCGGTGTCGGAACTCCGTCCGATGAGCTAGGCGGTCCATTGTGAGAATTAAAGAGTTAATTGGCGCCTCGCCTGAGTTGGGACATACCCGAGTTTTAAGGTGTCCTGGTTGGGATAAAAAAAAAATATATGCTTGATTAATCGATAGAAATACATAAATGCCTATCTAACAGTCTTCGTTGATGTACATTAAAAAGGATTGGTCACTTGACGCACTAGAGGCAAGCTGACTTGCATGCGTGACTTATCTTGTATCACGTTTGTGTGCGTACTTGATGATGATTTTGTATCGCGTTAAGGGTCTGTGACATGAGGTCTTTGCATTGCATTTGTTTGTGTATTGGATTGCGGAATTGTGTCGCATGGTGATAATATGGCAAGGGCGCTTTGGATATGACGATTTGCATTAACATGCTTAATTATCTGAGTTGTGATACAAGGGTACGTGATTTTTTTTAATGGCATTGCACGACTTGAAGATGAGAATTCTTGGTGGGTGCTCTGCCGACGAGTGGTTCGGTTCAGAGGTTGGAGTGACAAGGGTGATTCCGACGTGCGCGATTTCGCCGTCGAGGGCGCCTGTACGTGCTAGGCACGAGGTTGCTGGAGTGATAAGCGTGCCGACCTGCGCGATTCGCGGTCGAGGCACGGGTCAAGGCATCTGATACTCAAGGGCCGGGCTCTATCTCGAGTCAAGTGACATCCCAAGTGAGGGGACCAGTCACAGTTCCGTGGGATTCGGAACGGTTTGCCTACGTATTGTTAAATTTGATTAAGTTGACATTAATCATTTGGGTTTTCTTTATGTTGAAGAATATTGAGAAATGAGAGGGCGAACGTGGTATTATTCAAGAAAATATTGTATATTTGCATTCGGGCTGCTTGACTTGCTTGTGAACTATCTCTTGTGAGTCTATTCAGCACTGGCACTTTTCTGTATTATAGTTAGCTGTTGCTCACTGAGTTTTATACTCACTTTGTGGCTGATCGCCTTTCAGATCATTAACCGTAGGATGAGGATCGCATTTTTGAGATATGGTATTGCTCGGGACCCAGGGGAGCTGCCATTCAGTGAAGACAGTGTGGGGGAGACCGAGTAGGGTCTAGGGTCGTCGGTTTCTTTTGATTGGGAGTGCCCATTAATTCTTTTTGAGGGCCAGCACCTGTGTATATGTATATATATACGTTGTAAAATTTTGCGAATTTCAAAGGTTAATGATATGTGTATAAGCGTATATATATATATATATATATATATATATATATATTCTCCGTTTATGTCGTATTCAGGTATACAGGTGCCATTGGGTCTCGCTATCCTGCGTGCATGCTCGCTTGTTTGTCAGGGGGAGTTTTTGCGCGTCCGTTGCGGATTTTATTTTCCGTCTTTTGGCCGCGATTTGTCCTGGGGAATCGCGTTGTGTTATTTTGGCCATCAGACGAGGCTTTGAGCAAGTACGGGACGTGACATCGTTTATGCGGAAATTGAAAGTTTGAGAAGGTCAATGTTACTGTGCACTGGGTCGCTGAAAGAGGGGGACTCTGTCATTATCTTTACATGATAAAGAGATCTTAAAATGAGAAAATATATGTGACCAAGAGGTCTCAAAAGTCTTTGGCCAAGTCAAGGGAAACGCGTCTATGATCCATTTTGAGTGCTTTCTCGTTTAAGAAAAGCGGCCCATTCTGCAAGTTACCGTTCATACATACATAACCTGGTTAGTGTTACCACAAGCCTTTCCAGTTCCACCCTAGCTTTGGCATTTTCCCCCCGAGTATTGTTGGCCGCTAGTTTCTGTCTGCTACAGTGTGCTCTGATCCTTACAAAAAGTAACCGTGCAAAGCACGGGGAGCATATATGACCCAGAAATCTGAGGTTAAATTGCAGGCCCGCGACTGCATGTACGCAAGACTTGGAAGTCAAAAGTCAAAACAGTGCACGACGAATCGAATCGGCCAAATTAGCGTAATGACCCTGTCCAAGTCACCAAGTGGGTGGTGATCATGATTAAGGCCCGAGTTTTAATTTGTTATATAGTAGTCACGACGGTCGGACTCCGTTGATTATTATATTGAAATGATAACCAAGAGCACCGTTCGTTCTTGCCAGTCGAGAGCATATGCAGACTTGTCTTCTTGATGGTTTCGTATGTTTTCATCAGGAAACGAACTTCAAATGTCAAACGCACAAGTAAACGTCCAGGCCGCCTCTTCCTCCTCCTTTCTAATTATTCTCCAGTACTTATCATTGATTGAGCAGCAAAAGCCTCACTTGAGCGGAAAGAACACGACTCTATTCGTCGTTTGGGAAACTTGAGCACATAAATAGTTCGCTCTGAAAACCTTTGTGCCTCTTCTGAGAGGGACTTTATCATATACGCAGACTTTGTTGCTTGATGAATGTGGCTTCTGAAGTCATTTTCGAAAGAAGAATCTATTTCTTAAAGCTTTTTTGTGAAAGAAATTATAAATCCATTTTCGAGAGTACAAATGAAAAGAACGAGCGTTGCACGGAATACTTTCTTAGTCTTCACGGCCATTCTGAATTAGGTCGTCTTCTTGCCAATAGCTCCACACAGCTTATCATACTATGTCGAAAGAGGACTATTTTTGTCATGCAAACAGGCATTTTTACGAATTAATATACATAGAATGACCCTTGCGTGCGTGCCATAGTCAGCCTCGGGCTCTTTTGAAAGAGGCCGACCGACCAGTCGTGGGTTACATTCTTGTCTTTCTGTAACTGGCATTATTTCCTAAACTTGACCCATTCTGATTCGTAACGTGACTTTACGACCTGTTCTCATTCTTCCTTAAATTTTTGGGTTGAATTTGTGCTTATCCTAGCAAGCTTTCCATCGAGTTCACAGGTCGTCACGAGTTGTTTAAACTAATTGACTACATCAAAGGGAAGGAAGCACATGAAGGACAAATTGAGAAACTTGTCTGATTCTTTCAACGAGAGAACCTCTAAGGCAGAAAGTTTTTGCAACTGAAAGGAGTTGGAAGTCACTAGCCATGTTAGCATGCTTTGTAAGCACGAACCGTAAACAATCACTTTGTAATCTGCCTGAATGGTGTATTGAACATTTGTTTCTGGCAATGTTTATAGCAACATTTCCGTGATCAATAAATAATCTGTCCCGCAGATTAGATATAAGTTGATTTTTGCTGCCTGCTGAAGAGGCAGGAGTGGAGCGACAGATGTGAGAGCTAGAGTAGCTTCATTTGCATGACAGAGAAATGTCAAATGCACTTCGAAGATTCAGGACCGAAATGCCATCCGTAAAATAAGTCTAGGATCGATTGGACAATCTCCCTAAATAACTCCCTCTACCAATGAAGTGCTATCAACCTGTATATCTGAGACGCAGAACGTCCAAGTTTGAAGCAAACTCCCATGAATTGATGCTGTGTCTCTCCCCAATTGGCCATAACAAGCTGAGAATCCAGTCGCTACTAATTTGGGAGGAACTTTAGCAAGATCAATCTGGCAAGAAAGCGAGGACTTTTGCTTTTCCGGAGAAACCGGCTCACTACGGCCAGAACACACGAAGATTCGTGCTAGTGGAATTATAGGTCACCATAGCATTAGTAGCATCACCGTTGGGTGATCCAACATCCCAACGAGCGGAAACAAGTGGCTCGAGCAAGTTACTGTTTAGAGGGTCAAATTCTGAGTTAAATCGATCTCGACAAGCACGATTTGGTTCCGTGGTCCATCATCAACCGCGCTCACGTTGAAGAATCCTAGTTATCCACCAGCCGAGTTGGGTAGGATTGAGAAGCCAACGGGAGCAAGGAAAAAAAAAACGCAATGGGTCTAATATGCTGGATGCGGCCTACTTGAAAGTTTGGTGGAGTGAGGCGTTTGCTAAGAACGACGGATCCAGACGCAGTTGTCACGACTCCTTCGTACAGTGAGTTGTTTAGATTCACGTCAAAGCTACTTTTATTGAAGGTGTTGTGAATAAAGGGGCAAGCAAATCAGTAAAATAGTCGAAAGAAAGGAAAGGAAATTGGACACCGAATTTACATAATTCTGTCCAAATGTCAGAACCTATGTCCACGGCGAGAGTAGGACGAAATCCCACTATAGAAACAAGTGATGTTATCTCGTTATATCACTTGTTTCTATAGGGGATTTCGTCCTACTTCGCTCGTGGACATAGGTTCTGACATTGGACAGAATTATGTAAATTCGGTGTCCAATTTCCTTTCCTTTCTTTCGACTATTTTACTGATTTGCTTGCCCCTTATTCACAACACCTTCAATAAAAGTAGCTTTGACGTGAATCTAAACAAACTCACTGTACGAAGGAGTGTGACAACTGCGTCTGGATCCGTCGTTCTTAGCAAACGCCTCACTCCACCAAACTTTCAAGTAGGCCGCATCCAGCATATTAGACCCATTGCGTTTTTTTTTTCCTTGCTCCCGTTGGCTTCTCAATCCTACCCAACTCGGCTGGTGGATAACTAGGATTCTTCAACGTGAGCGCGGTTGATGATGGACCACGGAACCAAATCGTGCTTGTCGAGATCGATTTAACTCAGAATTGACCCTCTAAACAGTAACTTGCTCGAGCCACTTGTTTCCGCTCGTTGGGATGTTGGATCACCCAACGGTGATGCTACTAATGCTATGGTGACCTATAATTCCACTAGCACGAATCTTCGTGTGTTCTGGCCGTAGTGAGCGGTTTCTCCGGAAAAGCAAAAGTCCTCGCTTTCTTGCCAGATTGATCTTGCTAAAGTTCCTCCCAAATTAGTAGCGACTGGATTCTCAGCTTGTTATGGCCAATTGGGGAGAGACACAGCATCAATTCATGGGAGTTTGCTTCAAACTTGGACGTTCTGCGTCTCAGATATACAGGTTGATAGCACTTCATTGGTAGAGGGAGTTATTTAGGGAGATTGTCCAATCGATCCTAGACTTATTTTACGGATGGCATTTCGGTCCTGAATCTTCGAAGTGCATTTGACATTTCTCTGTCATGCAAAATGAAGCTACTCTAGCTCTCACATCTGTCGCTCCACTCCTGCCTCTTCAGCAGGCAGCAAAAATCAACTTATATCTAATCTGCGGGACAGATTATTTATTGATCACGGAAATGTTGCTATAAACATTGCCAGAAACAAATGTTCAATACACCATTCAGGCAGATTACAAAGTGATTGTTTACGGTTCGTGCTTACAAAGCATGCTAACATGGCTAGTGACTTCCAACTCCTTTCAGTTGCAAAAACTTTCTGCCTTAGAGGTTCTCTCGTTGAAAGAATCAGACAAGTTTCTCAATTTGTCCTTCATGTGCTTCCTTCCCTTTGATGTAGTCAATTAGTTTAAACAACTCGTGACGACCTGTGAACTCGATGGAAAGCTTGCTAGGATAAGCACAAATTCAACCCAAAAATTTAAGGAAGAATGAGAACAGGTCGTAAAGTCACGTTACGAATCAGAATGGGTCAAGTTTAGGAAATAATGCCAGTTACAGAAAGACAAGAATGTAACCCACGACTGGTCGGTCGGCCTCTTTCAAAAAGAGCCCGAGGCTGACTATGGCACGCACGCAAGGGTCATTCTATGTAATATTAATTCGTAAAAATGCCTGTTTGCATGACAAAAATAGTCCTCTTTCGACATAGTATGATAAGCTGGTGGAGCTATTGGCAAGAAGACGACCTAATTCAGAATGGCCGTGAAGACTAAGAAAGTATTCCGTGCAACGCTCGTTCTTTTCATTTGTAACTCTCGAAATGGATTTATAATTTCTTTCACAAAAAAAGCTTTAAGAAAATAGATTCTTCTTTCGAAAATGACTTCAGAAGCCACATTCATCAAGCAACAAAGTCTGCGTATATGATAAAGTCCCTCTCAGAAGAGGCACAAAGGTTTTCAGAGCGAACTATTTATGTGCTCAAGTTTCCCAAACGACGAATAGAGTCGTGTTCTTTCCGCTCAAGTGAGGCTTTTGCTGCTCAATCAATGATAAGTACTGGAGAATAATTAGAAAGGAGGAGGAAGAGGCGGCCTGGACGTTTACTTGTGCGTTTGACATTTGAAGTTCGTTTCCTGATGAAAACATACGAAACCATCAAGAAGACAAGTCTGCATATGCTCTCGACTGGCAAGAACGAACGGTGCTCTTGGTTATCATTTCAATATAATAATCAACGGAGTCCGACCGTCGTGGACTACTATATAACAAATTAAAACTCGGGCCTTAATCATGATCACCACCCACTTGGTGACTTGGACAGGGTCATTACGCTAATTTGGCCGATTCGATTCGTCGTGCACTGTTTTGACTTTTGACTTCCAAGTCTTGCGTACATGCAGTCGCGGGCCTGCAATTTAACCTCAGATTTCTGGGTCATATATGCTCCCCGTGCTTTGCACGGTTACTTTTTGTAAGGATCAGAGCACACTGTAGCAGACAGAAACTAGCGGCCAACAATACTCGGGGGGGAAAATGCCAAAGCTAGGGTGGAACTGGAAAGGCTGTGGGTAACACTAACCAGGTTATGTATGTATGAACGGTAACTTGCAGAATGGGCCGCTTTTCTTAAACGAGAAAGCACTCAAAATGGATCATAGACGCGTTTCCCTTGACTTGGCCAAAGACTTTTGAGACCTCTTGGTCACATATATTTTCTCATTTTAAGATCTCTTTATCATGTAAAGATAATGACAGAGTCCCCCTCTTTCAGCGACCCAGTGCACAGTAACATTGACCTTCTCAAACTTTCAATTTCCGCATAAACGATGTCACGTCCCGTACTTGCTCAAAGCCTCGTCTGATGGCCAAAATAACACAACGCGATTCCCCAGGACAAATCGCGGCAAAAAGACGGAAAATAAAATCCGCAACGGACGCGCAAAAAACTCCCCTGACAAACAAGCGAGCATGCACGCAGGATAGCGAGACCCAATGGCACCTGTATACCTGAATACGACATAAACGGAGAATATATATATATATATATATATATATATATATATACGCTTATACACATATCATTAACCTTTGAAATTCGCAAAATTTTACAACGTATATATATACATATACACAGGTGCTGGCCCTCAAAAAGAATTAATGGGCACTCCCAATCAAAAGAAACCGACGACCCTAGACCCTACTCGGTCTCCCCCACACTGTCTTCACTGAATGGCAGCTCCCCTGGGTCCCGAGCAATACCATATCTCAAAAATGCGATCCTCATCCTACGGTTAATGATCTGAAAGGCGATCAGCCACAAAGTGAGTATAAAACTCAGTGAGCAACAGCTAACTATAATACAGAAAAGTGCCAGTGCATGAATAGACTCACAAGAGATAGTTCACAAGCAAGTCAAGCAGCCCGAATGCAAATATACAATATTTTCTTGAATAATACCACGTTCGCCCTCTCATTTCTCAATATTCTTCAACATAAAGAAAAACCCAAATGATTAATGTCAACTTAATCAAATTTAACAATACGTAGGCAAACCGTTCCGAATCCCACGGAACTGTGACTGGTCCCCTCACTTGGGATGTCACTTGACTCGAGATAGAGCCCCGGCCCTTGAGTATCAGATGCCTTGACCCGTGCCTCGACCGCGAAATCGCGCAGGTCGGCACGCTTATCACTCCAGCAACCTCGTGCCTAGCACGTACAGGCGCCCTCGACGGCGAAATCGCGCACGTCGGAATCACCCTTGTCACTCCAACCTCTGAACCGAACCACTCGTCGGCAGAGCACCCACCAAGAATTCTCATCTTCAAGTCGTGCAATGCCATTAAAAAAAAATCACGTACCCTTGTATCACAACTCAGATAATTAAGCATGTTAATGCAAATCGTCATATCCAAAGCGCCCTTGCCATATTATCACCATGCGACACAATTCCGCAATCCAATACACAAACAAATGCAATGCAAAGACCTCATGTCACAGACCCTTAACGCGATACAAAATCATCATCAAGTACGCACACAAACGTGATACAAGATAAGTCACGCATGCAAGTCAGCTTGCCCTCTAGTGCGTCAAGTGACCAATCCTTTTTAATGTACATCAACGAAGACTGTTAGATAGGCATTTATGTATTTCTATCGATTAATCAAGCATATATTTTTTTTTATCCCAACCAGGACACCTTAAAACTCGGGTATGTCCCAACTCAGGCGAGGCGCCAATTAACTCTTAATTCTCACAATGGACCGCCTAGCTCATCGGACGGAGTTCCGACACCGAGACACCGAGAGACAACCTGAGGTACCTAAAACCCGACATTTAATCCAGCCGCGGTTAACCACAACACCCAATCAACCTCACCCAATTAGTCACCGAAAATTTCAGATTTGGAACCACTCAACTACTTCACAAATTAAGCTTCCGTTCGGCCCTCAATTGCCTAATTCAACACTGGACATTTCGCTATATTATAGTTAAAAGTCGCTCACCTATTTCTCAAGCTTCCACAACTACGGAGCACCTCACAAGCACGGAACGCAGCGGCAACCAAATTCTGCTGTGACAGGAAACCAGAAATTGAAACCCAAAGTGAACCAGAAACAACAGCGAGAAACAGAGCACGTTGAAGGGTTTACCGCCCAAACTAAGTCACGAAATTGAACCACAACGGACCTAAGACGTCGAGGAGGGTTGAGGGTGGTCGGTGGTGGCCGGAAGAGACAGCAAAAGCAGCAAACAGCAGCTGCAATTCCCAGTCCCAGAACAAAAACCGGTAAAACAGGGAAAACTTTAATTCGATACTGAAATTTTTTTTTTAGGGATTTTTGGACGATCCGTTTGAATATTATCGAAGCTCGAGATGTTACGAGCGCACAGGCGAAAACAGAGCTCAAATCGGGTCCGGACGACCCCAAACGAGCCATTTCCGTCTGGGTGCACGTGCAGGGGCGCGAAAAACGGCCCTTGGCCGAGAGAGAGAGAAAGTTTCGAGGGAAAGAGAGAGAGCCATACCAAGAGAGAGAGAGAGCGTCACAGCCTTGTAGAGATGATGAGGGATGCCGGTAGTGATTCGTGGTGGTGGTCGGAACACAATCGGCACAGCAAGAACAGCCGCCCTGGTTCCAAACTGAACCAGAACAGTGCAGAGGAGAAAATAGAGGAAACGTGGCCGGAGTTGGGGGTTTGCGGCGGCTCAGGGGAGGCGGTGGCGGTGGCGGTCCGGGACGGTGGTGGTTCGAAGGTGGTCGGGGATGGTCCGAGGTGGCCAGCAAGTGGTGGCGGTGGAAGCCGACGCAAATCGAACGAGAACAAGGCAAGGAGCTCTCTCGGGCGTGCGTGAAGTGAAGAGAAAAAGAGGGTGCGTGAACATTCTGGAGAGAGAGAGAGAGGATGTATTAGAGTCAAATTGGCAAAGGATAACGTGGAATTTTTTTTTCTTTTTTCTTTTTTTTGTTTTACAATAATTCATCACTTATACACATTCTTTTTCAAAAAGCTCCTTTTTTTTTTAACGGGCGAATCCCATGGCGACACCCATCGCCACTTGTCGCATTCCCATTCGTCAGAATTAGGGTTTCGTAGCTCAGTCTAAAATTACTGATCGCAAAAATTTTCGATCAGTAATTCACCCGATATGTCCAATTTAGCAAGTTTCTCAAAAATATGAGATTATAGTCTATGCGATCGAAATCGCTCAACGAGCGCAGATCGATACTCGGATCGCTAGAATTACACACGAATAATTATCAAAGGAACCGGAAGCAAGCTAGGGGCAAAATTGAAATTTCCTTATAATATTCCCTTTCGTTGCGCTTCGAACCGAAATCCAAAACTTCGAAGGCTACATTTCCGAATTCGCTTCGTCGCTGCGATATCTCCGAAAATTCGATTATCCAAATTCGGAATCCATTTCGTGGTCTCTTTCATTAAATTGCAATTTCAGTAAAACTCGGGCCAACAGGCGGCTGTTAAGAGATACGCGTATGACCCGTTGGGTCCACGTACTTTAAATCCTAAATTAGCCTTTCCCTTCTGGTCGACCATCCCGAGGTGATCAATCTCGACTGAGATTTAGCCAAAACGAAATTAATGAAATACATCCATTCTTTATTGAAATTTCCGAAAAAAGGGTCGAAAATTCGGGACGTCACAATTCTTCCCTCTTAAGAAATTTCGTCCCGAAATTTACAACTGACGACTATTCTGATTACATAAACAGATAAGGGAACTTGAGCTTCATCTCATCTTCATTTTCCCACGTAGCCCCTTCCGTGCCGTGATGCTCCC